>CM023941.1:39373533-39542437 GCA_013407115.1 Glycine latifolia
TATTCTATCATATTATGTAATACAATCTTAAAAATATTTTATATTATTCAATACAATCTTAAAAATATTTTATCTTATTTTTGAATATAATATTAAAAAATATTCTATCCTATATTTGAATGCAATCTTAAAAAATATTTTATCTTATTATGTAATATAATCTTAAATATTTCTATTATATTATGTAATGAAATCTCAAAAATATTTTATCTTATTTTTTAATATAATATTAAAAAATATTATATTCTATTATATTATGCAATGCAACCTAATTTTATTATCAAATTATTTTTTTTAATTTTTAATTTTTAATATATATAATAAAATTTATATTAATAAAATTTTAGGGGGGCGGTGGCCAACCCTAGCCCCCCTCTCTCCGCCTCTGCATCTCCCAGATGCTCTTATACTCACTGCTCTTAACTAGATGAGCCAAAAACTTTCATGATATTATTATAAATGCCGATTGCAAGCATATGGTGGATAATAAGGCAGAAGGAAAATTCCAAAATAATAAGTTCGGTGAGCTTCTTAAACAATGTCAAGAGAAACGGAGATTAATTCAAAACTACTCTATTTAGTTTATCCATAGTCAAACAAATTAAGTTGTTTACTGTTTGGCAAGAGTATTTTGATTGTGTGTTAGTTTACGTGTCTTTGATTTGAGTCCTACATGTATCCAATATTTGGTTATGGAAAGAAATATTATGAGCATATTTCCATTATAAAAACAATGTCACGTGCAATGATATTATTAATGAAATTTAATTACTTACACTACAAAATGTAAAAATCTAATTAGAATTTATTAAGAAAACATATTAATTACTTTATGAAGAACACTTGGATTTTTTTAAAAATATAAGTGAATATTGACTATAAAATTACATACTAATTTATCTAAAATTTAATATGCATGATTGAAATGATATCAAATTATTAAACATTTAAAATATTAAAAGTTAATAAATGCAAATAATTACTAAACCAAATAATTTTATCGAGAGTTTATTTAGTGAAAACTTCTTGGATCACATAATGGATATAAATATATATTAATGATCAAAATTAAAAGTTATTTTACAGTCAGTGACTACTTAAAAAAACTATGTATATTTATTTCTTAATTTTAATTATTAAAATATAATTTAATAATTTATATTTGTTGACGTATAAGTTCTTAATTACGCTAGCTGTCTCCGTCTCTTTATATATTTTGGTCATTATCTCTATATTATATGGATAACTTAAAATATAGTTTAATAATTGATATTTGTTGAATATCTTGCCAATGCGCAATGGATAACTTAAAATCCAACTTAGATCCTCTTCACTTAAGTTTCTCTCCGGCCATCATTCTGTTAGGATAGTTTAAAAAGAGAGAAAATATGATTAATGATTAAAATTTGTATAGCGGAGAAAAAATCCCGCTGCAGAGGAATGCAGGGAGGATCTGAATTCTGAATACAAAGATTGTTGAATTATTGAATAGAAAGAATCATTCACCTTTAATTTATACTTAAGGGGATAATACGGCGATGGTAAATAAATATTGTCATTTTTAAACTTTTTTTTTGTGATGTAAGAAAATTTTGAAACGGATGAATCATTTAGGTAGATCATATTATAGTGATACACATTCAACTTTTAAGTATTAAAATAATATTTTATGCAAGTGTTATTCTTTTAGTGGTAAAATTAGTTTCAAATGATGATTTCAATGTAAATAATTTATTTGCTCTTCGATAAAATATATTTATGTTGAACAATTTTTTAAAAAAGATTTTTTATCAAAAAAATTTAATATAGAGACGTGTTAATGATTTAATTATCTTATACATCGCGTATAATTAGTTTAGTTTGTTAAATATTAACAAGTAACTTGTGCATTAGACAAGTATTATGGTTTTCTTTTAATGAGGGGGTTATTGCCCAAAACTAAAAGCCAGAGGAGAAACTAGCTATATATAAAAAACAAACGGAGGAAGTAGGATCGAGGGACATTAAAGAATCTAAGTCGACTCGAGAGTTAAATATTTAACCTACATTTTGTACTCAACCCACGATGGACCTTAGGTCAAACTAAGAGTTCAAAACAATCCATCATCATAATAATCATGATAACAACAATAAAATTTTTGGGCATCCACTTTTTTTTAGATGTCTTTATCCTTTAATTGCATGTCCTTGTGTCATAACTAAAGTTTTACATCTCAATTATACACTTCTACTTTTTTATTTAACTTCCTTCTCTCTCTTTTGTTTTATATTATATTTAAAAAAATCAGTAGAGGCACAAAGTGTCTCTTTGTTTTTCCTATAACAATAGTAAGAAGGATGACGACTCCGACCGACACCCAACGATTCAACATCTAAAATTAAGAGAATGTTTTTTACAAAAATGGGTTTAAAAAAAAAGTATACCAAAGTCTATAGGAAAATAACCATTTACATGGTAGGAGTTATTTTTGCAATGTAAGATGAATAGAACATTCTGAATGTAGCATTCAGCTTTTCGTTTGTCTTGTAATATGTGACGGCAATTGACACTTTTCACATCTGCTACTTGTCAAGCGCAACACTATTTTCACAGGAAGCAACATGCAGGTTGGCTCCACCCAAAGGACCATCAGAGTGACACCACTTGTCAGAAAAGACTAATTGTTGCAAAAGTGGTAGCACTAGTTAAGATGACACATCATGCTAAAAGAAAAACGAAAAGCAGGATAACACCTTCTGATCTTACGTGCTAAAAATAACTTCTTTCACGTAAATGTTTTCTTTTACTCTATTTTGAGTTTTTTATTTTTATTTTTTTAACCTATTTTTATCAAAAAGCCAAATTAATTAAGAAGGCAGGCGTTTCATTATTGGAATCTAATTTATGATATTGCATGTCTCGTTGATTAATGATTATAGTTGTAGACTATTTTAAAGCTGCATAGCCTGCAACTATTACACTACAAATCTACAATGATGCTCCAGACATGCATACGAATATATATATACTTTGAAGTAAACCAGTGATACTGATAGTTGGACCAATTAATAGCTTGAGAGCGCCTGCGATTTCTGCGACCTAGAGGGTTTTGGACTTAGATTCTCTACGGTTCTACACTCCCTTACTGTCCCTACAGCAGCTATTAACCTTTCATAATTAAATATATAAATATATTTCTATTTTTAATAACCAATAGATTTAAATCTTAAGACCAAAATCACTGCTACAGAGGAGGCAATAGCTGCAAAAAATTCATACACGTTTTACTTTTACTGTTACAACATTTGCCACTCTACGTTGGAATCAATTATCACAGTAACAACTCGTGTTTTCAAATTACTTAGATCAATTATTACAGTGGTAAAAATAGTAATTTATAATTATTTGATCCAGTCGTGATTAAATTATGGTTAATTAATAATAAGTAGATTCATATGTATTATATAGTCTTGTGAATAACATATAAGCATAAAATTATAAAACAATACAACAAAATTTTAAAATTATTACATATTTTAAATATAAACTAATAATAAAAAAGCTTATTGGAATACGAGGAACAGTTACTTGCGATATGATAAAAAAGTTTTCAGAATATTATTCAATGATTCAAAAAATATAATCTTTAATGTTATAGGCTAATTTTAATAAATAAAAATAAAACATATAAAAATATTTTAATAATTACAGATATTGCCGAAATAAGTATAGAAAGAGAAATTATTTTCTTAAACTAAAGCTATTTATATATTTACAAACCTCTCCTTCAATTGATGAATAAATGTTGGTCATTTTCAACTCGTAAATAAGGTATTAAATTTATTACTACTATATAATTAATTTGTTCTTACAGTTAAACCATTTATATGTAGACAATCGTAGAATCATTATTAATTCACTATCTCAAAGAATAGATTAAATCCAACCAAACTATACTTTTTAATTATAACTAATAAAATCTATTTTGTCTCTCGTGTTAAAATGGATTATGAACGATACAAATGACCAATTTGTTGTCACAAAACAATTTCAGAAACCTTCATACTCATGCACGTTTCAAATAATATAGCACAATTTTCATCAATGGCAACGCGAATCCCTTTTGGCATAACCTTAAATTCTACCTTATCACTGACCGGACATCTATAATTTTTAAATTGTAGATTTAGCAAAATAGAAAGATTAAAGTTGTATTTAATTCTTTATTTTTTTACTACTTCTTTAATTATATAACAAGGTATTCATCAAGAAACACAACAAACTTAGATTAAATCTTCTATCTGAACCCATATAATCTGTATTAGTATATAGCTATTTTCGTAGATAAACTTCCTCCTCTTTTAAATAAAAATCCTTTTCCAGGTGTGTCTTTGTGATACTCCAGAATTTGAGCTGGATTTTCCACTATCTTTTTCTTGAATTAGGCATGAATTGACTTAGCACATTCACTACATGTCACTACTAGAAAATACGCATTCAACATCGATTATTTTGGGCTTTTCACATCGGTTTTCAACTGATGTTGAATCAGACGACGTTAAAAGTGTGGAAGTTAACTTCGATTTTGAAAACTGATGTTAACGAAAATATACAACATCGATTTTTACTAAAAATCGACGTTGCTATCTAATAAATAAAAACATAAAAAAATGTAAAAGTTGGAACTTCAACATCGATTTTCTTAAGAAAACCGATGTTGTAGTTTAAGTTAACATCGGTTTTCATATGAAAAACGATGTTGTTTTTTATAATTTTTTTTAATATTTTGTATGTTTTTTTTAATTTTACAGTTCTTCAACCTGTAAATGAAATTCCAGAAATGCAGCCAATTTCAGAATGTAATACAATAAAATAATATTTCAATTACAAATAAAATTCAATAGTCTCAATGTACATAAAAATGATTTCCTAACCTAATGTTTATACAAGTGTTTTATAATCCCTTAACCACCTAACGTAATATTTGATCTCTAACTTAAGATAAGATGAAACTCATTGAACCCTAATAGCCTTCAATCTCTCGGGTTTCAGTACTCTTTCATTAGTAAAATACTGCATGACATAATAAAACATAATTTAATAAGTATAAAACAAAAACAAGTCAAAAAAATAAAAATAGTTTTCAATTACACAATTACTGTGTCCCAGTTATCTTTGAAGCCTCCTTGGACTATCGTCGACATCCAATGCATGACATAATAGCCACACTCAGTGCTTCCTTTTTGCTTATTACACTAAATTCAATAACATGACCAAAGTTAAACGGAAACTAGTGTGAATAGTAATAAAATTATTTTAAATACATAAACCACGATTTATTAAAAGACTTACTTTAAGCGCAATCCATTTAGTAGTAGCCTTTGATTTATTTCCATGAGTGTCATGGACTCCCTTCAAAGCACTGCTTAAGAGAAATATGCATGCATATTGTACAATTAACATATTAATGTGTTAGAAATAATAACAGAAATGTCTTCCAAATTACAACCTACCTGTTAATAATTTCTTTGAGGTAGTTATCAGGCTTGTTGTGCAACGAACAGAACCACACGACAACATTGACCTTAGGACATATAACGACCAGTTGTCAATGTGCACTGCATTGGATAAAAAGAAGTTATTATACTACATACAATAATTAAATTCTTTTGTACATTTTTACTTACCCATTCAAGTACGCTACAAGGTAGACATCTTTCTGTAAACTCTGCATCCATTTCTTGATATAGTTCTCGGATTCAAATTGAGATTGCCCAGATCTCTGTATGGACTGTGGCTCGATGAATCCATACACATCGAGATGATCCGATTGCAGACATAAGTCATTCATATGCCTATTGTTTTATAAATAAAGTTAGTTGTGCATGAATATAAAACAATGAATTATGTAACGGTAGCCAATTCAAAGAGACTTACAGAATCCACAGTTGTATAACTGAGATGTTCAAACATTGACCACCATGGATGATCTCAGAAATATCCTCATGCTTTATGTACAACGGGAAGTTTTCATTATGCACCTCGAACAAAGTAGGGTCCTATGCCACATGCATGCGACTGAGGACAAAGTGAAATATGTTGTACCGAAATTTCATCAAATTTAAGAAAAGAATTACAACCTTTACATATGAATATACAAAAAATACGAGTCTTCCCAAACTGTCCAAACGGACAATTCAAGAATCAATACAATGATTAATCCAAATTGTCCGAAAGAATCACTGTAATGAATCTCAAACGGAAAACTAAGGTTCACTCATAATGAAAATTAATTGTATAGAAAAAGCAACATGCATACTTGAGATACAAAATATTCATACTTGTGATGATGATCGGTGTGAAATGTCCAACAATGAAGGTCGTGACGACGACGTAAACGAGAAAAAGGTTCGCTCTCCTACAACCTACAATGAATATATAACATTAGACTATTTTCCAGGTTTTTAACAAAACCTTGTTTGAATCAACACAAACAAAAGAGCACACACCATAGCCTATCAATGCCCATCAAGCTTCAAACTCATGTACCCTTTTATGTACTCTTACACTCTCTAACATTCTCATAATGAATAAGTCACAATCAATGACTATCACTTGCATTCTATATTTAATTGGTTTACATTTAAGTTTAACACAAGACTTACCTTTGGTGAAGGATTTTTACTAAGTAACTTTCAATATCAAGGCAATGAAGAAGATGGAGTTTTACGAGGTAATGAAGAAAGTAACTTTCAATATCTATCACTTGTCACCAGGAATACATTAGTGTTATGCACAAGTAAGTGAAAAAAGTTTGACATGAAAGCATGACGCAATTTAACACATTACATGAAAGCCTCATTGTACATTGAGAATTATCAAGCTGCTTGTTGTTGTATGAATAGCATGGGATCAATATACTATACACCATTACAAGGATAGGAAACAATGAATATAATAAGCAATCAAGCTTTACTAATTGACCATTGTTTATATTTTTTATGACATCAGCCACCTAATTAACTACTTTGTCATGTGGTGAAAATTCTGATATAGAGAGAGAAAGGAGTCTCAGGTTTTCAACTATTTTGATGCCTATAACTAAAGTGTTTACCATGACGATATGGGTCATCACTATTTACTATGAATATATACACTTATACTTCAGTCATTGCTTGCGAATCTTGGTGTATCTACTGGGGTAAGATCCAAAACGAACACTAGAGTATACTCTTTACTACAATTCATACTCGTGTAACTTGATTGAAATAACAATATGATACAAAATAGGGCATAGCAACTTATCAATATTTCACTCATTTGGATAAATATGTTGTAGCTAAAACATTTTTTCTTTAGTAAGCAAATCTGCACTTACAAAGCACTAGCAAGGACGAATACAACCACTTCACCTAGTGAAAGAGACCAACATTGACACTAAATAATTCAAATGGTTGAAAGGTAAGAATCACATTGCTCTTTTTACTAAGATGTATATGCAAATATAGGACCCCTACTTCCCCCTCCCCCACCCCTCACTCATGAGTCTCCATTGTACGTACAATTATGTTTTTATCTTTGGTTTAACTTCATCCCAATCCAACACTCATCATGTCATGTGGTTCCATGCAGGGCATCTTTTTCTGGTATGGGTAGTGTGTGCAAAACAAAAAACAAAATTACCCAATCTAATATGGCATCACATTCTTGCTTCCCCCAAACAAAAACTTACCCCTCTAGTCTCTACCAACTGCATTATGACCTCAGCACTCTCATGAGTCATGAGCTCAGCACATTATATAATGTCATGTGGTTGTGTACGATTGTGGATAGTAACACAAAGCATAAGCAATCCAATGAACATGGGACATCAACTTTAAAGACTGAGAAGAATGAAGCCACAACAATGTCACATCAACTTCAAAAATCACTCACCTAATCACAAGTAATACATGGAAGCAAAGGAATGCTAACCTTGGGGGAGCCGCTGTGAGCCGCCGTGAGACAATGCCGTGACAACTGCGAGCGTAGAACGACACCAACGAATCGCCGTCAGACAACGTCGATGACTAGAAGCGTCGTGACAATGACCTAAGAAAATGTAGGTGTTGGGAAAAAGATACCAATTTCTCCTTCCAGAACCTGTTATGAATGGTCTTGCACAAGCAAAATACTTTATGTACAAACAATAATTATGCAAGCAACACAACACAATTTTTAACGTGGAAAACTTTCTCAATGTGAGAAATAAAAACCACGGGACCGATCTCGGAGTCCACCCAAATTATTCACTATCAATAAAGTGAGATTACAAAATGGTTCCAACAACCATTACAATCAACAAACAACTTCAACAAAAGTTGTACCAAACCATCACAAGAGGCAAACATACAAAATAGGCTTTTGTACGAAATTAATTTCTACCACCAGAAACAACAAATAACAAATCCCAACGGTCAAGTTGACTTATTGAAATAAATTAACACACTGATCAAATTTGAGGACAATCCAACGGTTAAGCAAAGAGATAATCGTTTCTAAATATCACTGTCCGAAACAAGACAGAATAGAGCAGGAATTATGATAACCTCTATTTTCAGTTTAAACAATCTCTCTTAAAACACTTTAATGAATAATCCTAACGGTCAGAATCTAGTAACCGATTTTATTAACCGTTACTAAAAGTTTTAACGCAATCCAACGATTAATGTGAGAGAAACGTCCCTCGTAATAAAACTGCATGCTTCAGAAAATGGTTTTAGAACCTGTTCGGTTTGGGAATTTTTGGTGATGCTACAAGCCTATATTCAAGAAACCAACCGTTAGATATTAATAGTGATGAGTCTCGAACTTGCTGTAAAATTTTCAGCAAAATCTAACGGTTAAACAAGGAGATCGAGAAGATTAAAGGATGACAGTTTTTGTCCTTCTCAACATGCGAATTTGAATGTTTTCTTTCTCCTCTCCTTTTTCTCTCTCTTGTGGTTTCAAATTAACTGCCAACTTCTCAAAAAAAGTAATTGTTGATCTATTAAAAGAAGGAACCCTACTATTTCCTTATTGGGCTGGACTTGGCTTGGAATTCAAGCCCAACAGTAGGTAGGTGCGAAAGTGAAGCTAGGCACGAGAGTGAAGGGTAAGAGATTCGGAGGAGAGATAGGCACTAGAGTTAAGGGTTTTATTGGGGGGCAGGTTTTATGATAACAACAACATCGATTTTCATTGCAAAACCGATGTTAATTATCTTATGTTAACATCGGTTTTATTAAAAATCTTGAAAACCGATGTTAACAGGACTTAGTTAACATCGGTTTTCTTAAAAATCTGAAAAACCGATGTTAACAGGACTTGATTAACATCGGTTTTCCAGGTTTTTAAGAAAATCGATGTTAAAAAAATTCATTTAATTACAAATTTGTCACCGCATTTTTGTTAACATCGATTTTCTCAAAATCTGATATTAACTGAGCGATGTTAAAACCTATTTTTCTAGTAGTGTATGCTATTAACATCCGGTCTAATAATCAACCTTATAACTTACCACTTCATAACCCATTTTATGGTGTTGCTCAAATGGAACAATTGGAGGAGGGTTACACCCAAGTTTGACTGCCTTTTTAAAAGGATCAATAGCATATTCTCCTTGAAAAGTGAAAATGCTCTGTTTTAAGTGAACTACCTCAATTCCCACAAAATATTTTTCTTTCCCAATTGGCCTTTCATCCCTATCAATTGAATAATCTATTATTATAATAATATCATCGACGCACATTATTAAGTATAATAATTAACCTATAAGTACCTTATTGTGAATCTTTGAAAAAGAGTGTACGATCTTCCGGACTTAACTTATAACCCAAGGACACCATTATTCTAGTAAATCTTTCGACAAAATAAACATGAGGTTACCGTTTTAATCCATGCATACAAGGTCTTCTTTAATTTACACACCTTTATTACACTAATAATACCAACTCCCAGGGAAATAAATCTCCATATACAATATCATCTTCTAAATCTCCATGCAAGAAGGCAATTTTTGAAATCATATTATTAGTGTCATTTCCACCGAAAGTGGATAACAAGAAAAAGTATAATCTGCATTGTATTCATTTTTGTTATTAAATCAAATGTGTCTCAACAAGGCAATAATCAATGCTATATGTTTCATTGTATCCGTGTCACTATAGTCTCACTTTGTAACGACCAAGAATATTGTCTAATACAGTTTGTACTTGACGGTATAAATTCATTCGTCTGCATTCCATTGGTCTTTTGTCCCCTTGTCTCTCAACAATCACCCAAATTCCATTTTTTTTTCACTGCACTTATTTTCTCATTTTTAGCTCCAACCTAGTTTTCATCCTTTTAGACTTCTTTTGTCGATGTTGGGATCCTCACACATTCAATGGCTGAAATGAAGTTTTGATACTGCAAGGAGGAGCCAAGGAGACTAGGAGAGATAGTAAAATTAAGTACACTGCTTAAACATTTCAATCAACAAGTAATTTCGATAATTCAGACTTATCTTTTAGTAGTTACAATAATTCAAGCGTCTGCACCTTTCCTTCCTTTACCATTAAACAAAAAATCTTCAATTAGCTAACATTGTACAATTTTAAAAAATTATTATCCAATCATAAATTATTTTGACAAATTAGTTGATTTTTACAACAATTACTTTCATAATCATACCCAACATAATTTTTATCAATTGATGTGTAAGTTTTTTTAGTGTATTAAAATAAAACTATTTTTTTAAGAGTGTTTATATTTAGACACTCATAAATTTTAAATATTTAATTATCACTTTTATTTTATTTTTTTCTATCAAATCATAATTATATTTTTCTATTTTACTCTCAAAGTGTGACATAACAACTGAACATGCATGTATATTTATTCATTTTTAATACTAATACTTTTTAAAATATATATTTTAAATTGTGATACTTTTCTGAAATAAATCAACTCGAACAAGCATTGATATGTAAATTAAGCAGACTAAGTTTATTCAAAATTTAAAATCTATTATATATAAAACTAATTTAAGTATCAATATAATTTTAGATGATTATGTAACTGTAAACCATACAATACAATATACATTACTAACTCAATTTACCATAAAAAGACAATACAGTGCTCAACAGACCCTCACTTCCGACAGTTTGCGTGAGAACGAAATGACGGGCATCATGTACACTTTGGCTGCATGGCACTGAATTTTTTGTCGTAAAGCTCTTGTTTTGAACCGTACATCCACATGGAAGTGTATCTCTCTGCAGGTGTTTTATACCCTTATTTCTTTTATTATTTTATCTCTCAATATTAATTATAAAAAATAAAATCTTTCATTGAATTAATGAACTATAATACCATAGTCCCCGTGACATAGCCTCACACTAGCTAGCACACCTAATTAGATACATATGCCTAAATGTATGTTTTGGCATGTGGTTTGCAAAACTAATTTTAAATGAAGATGATTTTAGTTAAAAATAATTTTAAAATGAAGTAATTTATGTTTAGTTATTTTTTATTTTAAAAATAAATTGATTGTAAAATTTAGTATATTTTTTTATATGCACAAAAAATGACTTACCTTGTGTTTGACTCAATGTGTCTACATGAACATGTTTTGAGCAAATGGCACTATATATGTATTGAAGGCACATTTTGTGCTCGAGTCTTCTTCTTTATTATTAATAAAACTTGCTCCTTGGCTTTTCAAAAAAGAAAAAAAAGTACATGAGCATATTTGCCAAAATTCATGTCAAATGAATAAGATTGATGCAGAAGCAACTAATATTTGATTGAGTGTGATTTTGGATAATCTAATGTGTATCCAAAGATGCAATGAAATAAATTAATTTCAATTTCAATAAATTATTTGTATAATCTTTTTATACAATTGATTTAAATTTTTTATAATTAAGTATAATATTTTTAAAATGTTGTGGAAATAATTATTTTTTAGCTAGTAAAATAAAAGTGTTTTCAGAATACAAATAAGATACTATACTTCATAATTCCTATATCCAAAATAATTTTACTTAACCAATTTTTTTTTTAAATTATTTTTTTCTAAAATCAAATCTACTGACAAAACATTTTTGTTAAAAAAAAATCAGTTGGTCTAAAATCATTTCTACCTACCACAAAATTGATTTTATTCAATGGAATTTTGTATCCAAACACATGCAAGTACTGTGCAAAATCCAATTTGCGCAATACAACACGAGTAATAGACTATTCAAACAGGGACAGTAACGTACAGATGGCGAAAGTACATGATTCTCTTTTCTTTTTCTTTTTCTTAAACATGTTTTTAGGTGATCATTTTCTGTCCAGTACTTGACAGTTCTTGTAATAGAAGAGGATCCAATTCCTATTTTTAGACTCTCATTTGATTTTTTTTTAGCCTCTTAAATTTGTTTTTATATTTTTTAATATTTTAAATTTATAAAATATTTTTTAATTCTTTGGGCAATAAAAATTCAACCATAAAAAATCGTTAATCCATCAATATCAACATCACTTTTAATCCAAGATTAAAAAATATTTCAAAAATTTAAAGACCAGAAAAATCAAATTTTAATGAGATTTAGATAAATTTCAAAATTTAAAGAATAAAAATATATTTAAATCTTTTTTTCACAATAATCACAAGTTAAAACCTAACATCTTGTATAAATTACCTAAATATTTGGCAACTAAACTGGTCCTAATGAATTCCTCCATTTATTTATCATTACAAATTACAAATATATTTTTCCTAACATATTTCAACTCATTCATTAAATGTCATTGATTTTTCATACATTACTTTTTATAGAATGAAATTTAGATATAACATTGTAAATATTATCAGTATTTTTATTCAATTAAAATTAACACCAAGACAACAACTATTAAGATATAATACAAATTTTGATTAAAAAAATAATATCAATGTCCAATGATACCTATGATATTGTATTAAGGTTTGGGTTCACAAGTAATTAAAAAAAGTTTTGGTTAAAAAAATGTATTAATGTTTAATTTAAATTGTATTGTAAAGATTTTTTTATATAATGATCTAATTATAAATTGTCATATGGGATGACTTTAAAAATTATATCTAAAGTATTAATTTTAATTAATTTACAATGTAATTTACACTGACAATAAACTTTTAAAATTTTGATCCACCAAATAAAATTTTATTTTTCGTTTTTGAACGTGTATGCCATGTATATCATTCTTTTAGAAAAGCAAAGTTCATTCCGTTAGCTCTAGATTTTTATTGTCAAACTTCTAAATATGCCACAATGTCACACGTAGCTTAAAAAGTAACATTTTGTAATCTTGACAGTGAATTACATAAGGTTTAATTTTCTTTTGGGATCCACAATGGTCAAAACTCCTCTACTGTATATTAGTATGTTTCACTATTGCTTCAATTCTAACAGGGGTTTAGAAAAAGGGGAAAAGTATTCTACTCAACGTAATTAAGATGTATAATTAAATTAATTTAATTATAAATTTTATATAAGAAAAGGTAAACTTTATCTAAATATGAAACAAACATGTTCTAGTCCTCCACCTTGTCTTCAAATTCTGTAAACATGCGGTTTCTCTGCCGTTTAGCTGGCTTTGAAAAAATAGAACGGCAGGTCCAAGGTGATGAATGCATCATTTTCAACTTTAAACTACAATTGCATTAATCTAAGGCATTTTATCCGACCAAATGCAACCTTCTCATATGGTACATAATCAACAGCCTCCAAACACAAGGTTTGGAAACACAGAATCTAACAAATGACACCATAAAAAATAAAATGGTGAAAGGAAAAATTGAAGGTGGATCCAGTATTTGATTACTTTAAATGGCCCAAGGTGGCACAATAATCATGACTCTTGTACTCTCAAGACATTGGAGCATACTCTTTGATGGTTGAAGCCAGTTTATTTCGATCATCATCTGTTTTCATCCGGATCAAGAATGTACGTGCAACAACACTATCGTTATCTCCACCACTTCCGTCAGCATTACCCTACAAAATTCTCAAGTTTCACAAACGATTTCCATACGCTTTCCCAAATAAATAAATGAGAAGGTGAAGACCAAAGAATCTTAATCAAGGGAAGCTATTCAAATAACAACAATCTTAAGACAACTATGCACAAGCTACAAACTTTTCGACAAATAAAATAAACACTTGAAGAAGCTAATATTAGCTTATTAAAAAAGGACTGCTTTCAGTTTTTTTTTTATAATTTAATTGAAACTGAACTTTTTAACATTTAAAGAAGAGATACTCTTGATTTTTCCTCCCCATGAAATTGATAAATAATTACAATAGAAGTTATAGAAGCACCAAGAGCAAAACTAATTGCTCAATCATGGTACAAACCACATTGAATAGACTATACAGCTACTGGCGGAATTAAAACCATTTCACTGACTAGGAGGCATATTGAACCTAGGAACAGATTAGCCAATGGGCTAGAAGCCTAGAACACCTTGTGGGTATTGTACTCGGTTAAGTTAGTTTAGAGTGTGAAAGTTAGTAGTTCAGCTGTCACATACACCTCACTTTGGAAATTATCCTAGAAAAACAGCATGCTAGTGAAACATTTTTTCAAGTTTTCTTTCTATTCTCAAAACATTCAAGGCATTGCTAACCTATACAGTGGTTTTTCTATTATAGCAATATTAAACTTGTTTTTACTATCTGCATGCAAGCTACCCGAAGGTATTTAGCTAAATTGCAATATTTCAGTGCCTTACCGAAGTATGGAATATTGCAACAAGAGAGTTCTTCTGCAGATTTGTTTTGATTCCTGGATACAACAGGGCATTGAGAAGAATTTTTCCTACCTGCAGTGGAGGTAACAGAAATAGAAACCGAAATAAGTGAATTTCTCAAATAAATAACTATGACTATAGATTACTACTAGATCAATTCCCTAAATAGATATTAGTATATAAGCAGTTAAGCACTAAGAAAAAGGTAAAATGAACAAACCTCATTTCGAACAACAATTGTAGGTTTGGACTCTTTGGTAGCCTTGCTGACACCCTCTTTGCATTTAATAGACAGTTGGCCCATTCCTTTATCTTTCCATGCATCTTTATCTCCTGGATCACTTGACTAGACATACCAAGGATAACAGAAAACAAAATCATTGAGATGAATTTAACAAGATCAAGCTGAATTGAAACAAGAGAAGAAAAATAAAAAATAAAAATGCCGCCCCATATCTATACTCTATAGTGACATATATCAGTATAAAATTGCCCTATTAAAAAAAATACCTTCACATAAAGCTTGCACTTTACTTCATGTACAACTACTACACCTTTCTCTTCTAACTTCTTAACTGATGGGCTGCTAGGCTGCTCCAACTCATTTTCTGAGACCAAATCAAGAATATTTTATTCATCATCCCCTAACTTCTTTCTGAGAGAAGTTATATTTTATAAATTTCATGAATATAATTAAACATGACTAAGGTGGTGCAAATATGGGCAAAAAATTTGGCTATTTTGGGCTAGTTTGTTTAAGCTTACAAAAAGTGATTTAGTGCTATAGCTTTTGTATAACCTATTTTTTTAGCTTATGAAAAAAGCAATACAGCATCTTTTTAAAAAGTTTTTTCTTTTTATTCTTTGGAAGAACTTCATGAATTGATATAATTTTTTTAAACGTGCCTTTAAATTAGAAACACTTTTTCTTTTAGAAAACTCAAACAAACAGGTACTTTATAAACATGACAAGGAAGATTATTTATTGCTTCCATGATGCTGAGCCACAATACAAGGTCAAAAGTAATAATGAGTAATATCTAAGACTCACCAATGGCAATCAACTTGGCAAGAGCAACCAAAAACATTAGCTACTGAAAGTAGTTTGAAAATTCAAAGAGATGCCATTTATTCATGTTATTCCCAAAAGCAGGGAGCACCCCACCACCTCCCCCCAGTTAACATTACCATTTTCTCCAATATCAACAACACTTTTAACCCAAGTTAACTAGAGTCGATGGTAGATGAACCCAATGATAGATATGAAGAAGTTTAAAAAAAAAAGACTAAGAAAAAGGAGAAATAAGATAAGAGAAATTAAAAATAAGATAAAAGAAAAGAAGGGTGAAAGACAGAGGGGGAAAAATGAAGAGGAAAAGAACTAAAAAGAGACCATTTGGAACATAGAGATAATAATGGGTCTAACCTTCCACCAAACTTATAATTTTTCTTCATTCCGTCCTAAGACACACTTTCTGCCAATCTATATCCTACTCCATTAAGTCTTGTTTAATTACTTTTTTTCAGGTAAGTTTCGGTCTACCTCTACCTCTCTTTGTGACTAGCTCTTGATAACAAATTTTTGTTTTTACAGGAACATCTAGGGGCCGTTTCATTACGTGTCTAAACCACCTCAATCTATGCTCCCTCACCTTTTCCCAGATGTCGTCCCACTGTACCATTTTCTCCAATAAAGAATATTTGGAAAAAAATGTCCCTTTTACCCCAAGTGAAGTAAGAAATAAAGTAGTCAAAGGAGGAGAACAGACACCCTTTATTGCTGTTCCAGCAGTATTTTAAAGAGATTTTTATTTTAATAAAAAAAGGAATGAAAGAAATAAGATTGTTCAGATTTGGCAAGACAACAGGTAACAATGAAAAGACCAGTATCTGAAGTACTCAGTTCAGTTTATAGGGATAAATAACTCAATTGTTGTATCTCCTTTTCCTGTTTAATAAGAGTTTCTTTCACTATTCAATGGGGAAAAAATTATATATTTGTCTCACAAAAGCTGCATATTCAGTAATGTTCTTTCAGCATAGGGTATCTTTCATCAAAAGCATTGCATGTTGAGGAAAAAAAGGATAACATACATCCATACAATAGCATGTACCTATAGCCAGTCATTTAGTTATCAAAACCGTCTACCACCAAGAAAAGGAAACAACCTTCATTTATAAACATATAAATAAACAAGAATAACTCGGACAATAAAAGATGTCACTAGAAAAGGTCACAATAATCATGATACAAAGTATAATTGCTAAAAGAAATAAAGGCAAAGATGAAGGGTGTAGCATTGAATTCTCACCACCATCTACATCATCAGAAGCATTGTTGTTAAAGGGAGCCAAACTTTGATTAGAGGGAGACAAACTCTGATTAGAGATAGCCGAACTTTGATTTCCTAAAAATGGAAAGATGGAAAATTAGCAGCCAATGCCAAAAGTGATATTAATTTACTGCCTAAGTTCAAGGTATAGCATTGAAATGGATAAAATAAATACCGAGTAAAATTATTAAATATTAAGTATGCAACATTAACTTTGCTAACCTTCATTTTTAATTGTCAAAGGTTTTTTATTTTACAAATTCATAAGAAAATGCAATATGAAGTCACAGCAATTATGTGAGCACCTCTAGAGGGCATAGAGAATAGGCTTTGCTTAAGAAATGGCAGGACTAAGAATCTATCAAATTTTTATAGGGACTAAAACTGAATTTCAAGATATTTTGAGAGACCAAAAAATACTTTATACACACACATATATGTGTATATGTATGGATATGGATATATTTAGCGAGAACAATTCTATTTTAAGAATGCGAGAACTATAAATTTGAGCCATACAATCACACAACATATATAGCCGAGATTAAAAGTTAGTTAATGGTCACATGACCATGTAAAAAGAACATGTGCATTTATGTTTTAATCTTGACTATTCAAATATGATCAATTGGTCTATATTTATCATTTTTATTTATGACAATAACAAAAGTTCTCAATTTGATATGTTCTATATATATATATATATATATATATATATGATCAAAATATTCTGCTTTATTTAAGAGTAATATTCACAGACTTGGTGAGCTTTTAGTTCAGCTTATTTTAGAGAAATAGTCACTTTCTTTTTGCTTGATTCCTCATATAACTTTCGAAAAAAAACAATTATTTTATGGCGGGGAAAACTGTTACCAAATATTGGCATAGATTTCCCTTGAGTGGCACACAATGAAGCACCAAATGCAATCAGTCTAATTTACCACCAACGTGACCTCATTCTAGAGTTACTTTGAATTACGAGAAGAAAATTTATAGGGTATATTTTTTTTTAAATGAGAAGAGACCTACCAATTCCAAAAATGCCTTGATTGTTTGAAAATAATCCAGGGCTCCAAGAACTAGTAAAATTTGTAGCAGTGCTAACAGGAGTAGACCCAGTTTTTTCTCCAAAAGATTTATTTTCTTTGTTTATTACTTCAGGCAAGAGCTTTTTCCCAGAAAAAGCACTAACATCACCAGCCGAATTTTCTGCCTTAGTGGCATTTGCTTTGAGCCAGTTGACAACATCACTAAACTTTTCCTGAAATAATACAACTTTACAAGGTCAATTTTTTCCAACTTTGTAAATGCATGATTTGCACCATTACTTGGAGTGCTTAAGCAGCAGTATAATTCCTAAGAAAAAAATGAGCATTCATGCCAAAACTAGCTCAAAGTATTAGAGGAGAAAAAAAGCCAAGGGCATTAACAAGCAAAGATGCTCCAGTACAGCCATAGCCGCTATCCCAACAATAAAACGAAAAGCAGGTAACAGGTTAAAGGGTTTACATTATAGATAGGAAGTCCAAAAAATGAAAGCATTTATACTTGTCCTTACTCACAAAACAGACTCCAACTCTTGGTAGAACAAACAGAAATGTTATTATTATCATCATGGACGGTTAATTCTCAAGTAGAACTTCAGTGTTTTTATAAATGTAGGCATTTCTGTGACTGTGAGTGTGCATGCATCTATTTCACTGCAGTATGCACAGCCACAGAAGTAATAGTACTACTAGATATGGGATCAGCTACCTATAAAATGGTACTTTCAATAACACATTAATTGGGTACAGAACTACAGATAATAAATTACAAATACAAGTGATATATGATTTTAGTGAATTAAACCATGTAAGGAATTACCATAATGCTTGAAGCATGATCTAAGTAATCTCTGACACCATCTTCCCAAAGCTCATCAGGATGATTCTTTAGTTGTGTTTGAACCCAACTGGGAGAAACACACAGCATAGCAAGGAGAGGTTATGCAAGAGCCAACATGTCATTTATAACAATAGAAATGCAAAATCCGTAAACCTAGATTTTATCATATCAAGACAAGGTGCTGTATAACGATTAACGACGACTAACAAATAAGCCAAACCAAAAGTCCAGAACAAGAGATCAAATCTCATTGACAGAAAAATTGAAATGTGGAAATCAAGTAAAAGAAAAACTGTTGACATAGAATAAAAGATGAACCTTCCAAACTGGGTATTTAAAGCTCTCACATGCTGCTGTGATGACTCCGCCCGTTTCATATCCAGTGGTGGTGCAGCCATAATTGGTTGTTGGGATGGTTCGGCCCTATGGACATCGAAGAGGGATCCTTCCATTATTCTTTTATTCCGGAACTGCATCATCGTGATGACAAGGGAGGAACAATAAGGACAGACATTTTTTCTCATACAAAATACTTAAAAGGGGTGTCAAATCTCATCGTCTGACGTTGCAAATTTCTGTTTGGCCTCCAAACTCAACCTTTAGAAATTGCTTTTTCTTTAGGGTGGGGGTGTTTACGTTACAGTAACATGCATCACTCAGAAAAAAGTAGAACACTTGCAGACCAAAATTCACATTGAAGTAAGACAGACATAAAACTTAAATAAGAGTATAAAACCAGCAACAAAAGTACAATATATTAAACAGAAACGACCCAGTCTTAATTCCCACCACTCTCCCACAATACTGAAACTAAAAACTTCAGAGGCTGATTGTCAAAGATGGTTAATAATCGCAAGCACGTTTGACATAACGAGTTTTCTAAGCGGCTGTCTACTATTCTCCACTTCCAAGCTTTATTGCTCTTCAATCAATTGCCAACGATTACTGAATTACAAAATAAGGAGACACTCTTAGAATGCTAATCACAAGCATCTCTTCGGAACCCATTTTGCGGAAATTCAACGCCAGATAAATTTATAGAACAAAAATGAAAAAAAAAATATGATTCTCATAGTTCAGAACGAGCTCACAAACTTTATTCTATTCAAAACTGGGGGAAAAAGTTGAAGGTAGAGTACATACATAGATAAAAAAAGAATTAAAGTGGAAGGTCCAAAACGCCAAAAGCAATTGCGTTGACAGTCACACTTACCCCCGTTTCGTTGGTATCGATCTGGTTGGGTTCCGACGCGGCCAAACGCTTCGAACCTCTCATCATCGATTTGGGGAATTAGGGTTTTGCAGCAATTATTAACGGGTTATGCAGATGCAGAAGCAGAAAATCGACACTGGAATTCGATGGAAAGCCTCCTTTTTCTGAAAAGGGCACTTTCAGAAACTAATAAAATAAATACAAAAATCCAACTATTTTCTCAAATTAAATGTTACCGTTGGATCGAATGGGGAAGATACTTTCAATTGGGACCGTTTGATGAACCTTGATTAGGGTTTTTCATTTACACCGGAAACTTCACATGGAGCACATGCTGTCCTGATGGCATGTCGACACGAGTGAGGGCCACATGCTAGGCCTTGTTTAAGCCCAATATGAAATGAACTGTCCTTTGCCTCAAACTAAAACTTCCGTCAATTTAAACTCAAATTGTTTCAACCAATTGTTACAGCATGAGTTTAAATCGATGGAGTTTTTAGTTTGAAAAAAATACTTTTTTAAATTTAAAAATTATTTTACTTTAAAGAACTTGATTTTTATTCTAAGAAAATTAAAATTTTAAAAATACATTTAGTTTAAATTTGATATATGTTAATCATGTTAATTATTATCAACATAAAAAATTATAAATAAGATGCTAAATACAACTATTATTATGTATTAAATATAATATACAATCAATACCGTTTATCTAAATTAACTATAATTATAATAATTATTTCATGATTTATGATTACTTTTTCACATTTGATTTACAATAATTTTTCGTTGTTGTGTCATTTTAGCAGCTTAGTCTATCCTAAAATCTTTCATTCATAATTAATTCTTCTCAGATATATATTGGTAAAAAAAAATATTACGCTATGTTACATTGTAATTAAACTAATATAATAACATATGTGATGTCTTAGAAAGCAGTGTCTAATTTAATTATATAAATCAAGTAAAAATTATTTTTTACTTATATAATTTATTTTGATATTATATTTTATTAATATCTAACTTTCAACACATCTCTCTATCTAAGGGTAGTCATATATAATTAGATGATTTTCTAATATCATCAAAACTATATGCTTAACGTGACAAACATAAGAATTTCATCAATAGGTTTAAAATAAACTTTGATATCATATCAGAAAATCACACTCAATCTTACAAAACTAGTTTATAAGTTGAAAATTGTTCTAACTTATCATTTATCTTGACATTATATATTTTTAGTCAATTTAAGACTTCAATATGTTTTCTTTTGTCCACGACTACCCATTATGTGAGACTACCCATTATGTGAGACATTAAATACCCTTTATTTAGGAATGATTATGATATAGGCGAATTTTTCAACATCATGCACAATATTAAGTTTACACTCTATATTTTTTTTAATTACTTTTAGTTTCAAAATTTAAAAAATAAATTTAAATAGATATTTTTTTTATGAATACAAAGGATTCAAGTTACTTTATAAATAACTTTAAAAGAGTTATTTTTTATTCCACTATTTATTTTCTTGAGATCTATTAGTTGAGATTAATAACTCATTACAATCATTAGATGTCAATAAAATAAATGATAAAGATGATGAATACTTCTTTTATATATATATATATATATATATATACTTATATATTGAGGAATCAAATTATTTTAGTGTAATGGTAATAACTATTATATCATTCTATAACTTTCAACTAAATAAATAATTTATTAAATATTAAATGCAAGATTTAAACTCTAAATCAAAAATTAATTTAAAATAATATATGTCTCAATTTCTATGTAGCTAGTATGCATTCAAATTTTTTAAATTCATAAAAAAATAATACCTAACTGCATATTCTATGAACATAAATCGGGACCATGAACATGTTTCATTACCTAAAAAATTATAGCTGCAGAGAGCAAACATAAATTAGGCAATTTAGCTTTTCCTAGTGCTAAGAAACTAGTAAACGTGTTCAAGTTCAACCAATATATGCAAATGCAGGGAAAACATATTACTTCCAACACAATTTAAAAATTGAACATGGTTAGGTCAACCACGAGCTTGTTGACCAAACTAGTGGAGAACTCAACTTCGAGTTCCATAGTCAAGCCTTGTATTTCTTCTTCAAAAGTTCTCCAACTCCCACACTTGTCCATCTCCTTAACGTATATCTCCCTTCCCTTTCATGTTTGCAAACTCAAATCTTGTACATGAGATTGCCCGCGTATCCAATCCTCTGCCACGTTGCAAAGATGGCACTTCCAGGAATTTTTAATATCAGTATTCTCCCAAATACTCAGCTTGAAGAAATCAAATAACAACTTCTCTATCTCAATTTTCAAACAGACAGTGAAAATTGACCTTTTAACACTAGTGAGAAGGTCAAGTGCATTTTTTTTTACGTTCTCATGTAACTGGTTATTATTTTCGTTTTGTGTGCTCGTAATTGATACTAACACTGGACAAGGTTTTGTAGGATAGTTGTATATTGATTCATCTTCCTGTAGTTCTGACCATGACATCTTTTTCTCTAAGTCAACCAGTTTCATTGAAGCCACGCGATAAAAATGTCGACTCTTCTGGATTTGTTTGGCTCCTGTAATTAGTCATGTTTGCTTCTGTCAGACAAAATAAAAGAGGCTATGAAAGCATTTTTTTGCCACATTCTTTTTAATTCTTTATAAAAAATTAGCCTCATTTTCTATTTATCGAGTCTCATTTATATTTTTACAAATTTTAATTAATAACAAATAATATGTTACCAACAACGTTTCTTAAAATATATTTGCATCAATGAAAGATTGGAGAAAAGAAGTGCGAAATGACTTTCCAAGGTGGATCGCGATGGGGAACTGAAAGGAGATGTAAACTCTTCATCATCATCAAATAATGGACAGTCTAACACCGATACAGGACTAAATTGTTCCTTCTCATTCCTCCAATCCTTTTTTCCACGAACCTCAACCTGTACTCCATAAGGTTACTTAAAAAATACTACTAAATGAATGAAAGGGCTAAATGCAAATATGTAGTTATTGGTATTTTCGCTTAATTTTCATCCTCTGATCGAGTATTAATAACTCGATTCTTTTATAGTGCCACGTTTGGAAAGCTAAATAAATCAAAAGAGTGACAAAAATTGACCAATTAATTTTTGAATTTACAATAAATAATTAATAAATTTCACGTAAAATGTAACATAACCAAAGGACTTGTATCCTTGACAAAAGTCAACTTGTGACGACACAAAAACGTAACAACCAAATCACAACATGGCATGATTCCATAAACATTGACAGAACCGTTTGTTTGTTTGGTTGTTTTTTTTTTTGTTTAACATTAGACATTAGATACTAGTATAGTTAATAAGCATCTCGCAACTTGCCATTATTACTACCACAATATTTGATCACTGCCCCCAAACCAGTCCTCCCCCTCGCAGCGGCGTGGATGGGCGCATGGCATGGCATGGCATGTTGCACTGCCCTCGAAACACTCACAACAATTAATTCTGTGGTCCCCATTTGTACACTCTCCAAACGTGTAACTCATGCCAGCTAGCTATCTCTAACAATTCCGAATTCCCCAACCAACCAACACCTCATCTTCCTCGTTAGCTAACATTTCTTTTTCCTCTGTTCATGCTTGTTTGATGTTAGTTTGGTTTGTCTCTTCCACTAATTCATATTTGACAAGGAATTCCAAATTTAAAATTTTCAAATAGAAAAAAAAAAGAAAAAAAGAACTAAAGCAGTGATAATTGAAATGCATGCAGGCACTTACCCTGGCGGAATTCGTGACGGAGCACGTGTTGGTTGTCGTTACTGATCCTTCCATCTCAGATTCGGTTAACGAACCAGTGGAAATGGACTCTCTCTTGGATGCTTTTTTCCAGAAGAAGCTTCTAGAGAGAACACCAACACCGCCTTTGTTTCGGGATTTGATGGCGTTGAACAGTGCCTTTAAAGCTTTCTGCAGAGCCGATTTAGCCGAAGCGCGAGGTTCCAGTTATTGCAGGCAGCATTGTCGACGTGGGAGTCAGAGGCGGACCCAGCCTGGGGTAGCCAATGTCCGCACGTGCGGACATTAAAATTTGGCCTTTTTTTTTTTAAGCAAAACGGCGTCGTTTCACTTTGTGCATTTTTTAGGTTTTCTTCTTCCTTAGTTTCATCCGCAGCGTAGCCCACACAGTCACTGAGTCACACACCTCGCGACCTCCGTCCGTTCAAACCAGCTTCATCGTGCCGTCCATTCAAGCTTCATCGCGACCTTCGTCTTCAACCTTAGTCGCACCGCCGCCGTCCAGGGAGGCTTCGTCTTCAACCTTCGTCGCACCGCCGCCGTCCAGGGAGGCTTCGTCTTCAATCTTCGTCTCGCCGCCGCCGTTGAAGCCTCGAAGGTTTGCGTTTTTTTGTTTATATATTCCGTGACTAATGACTCCAAAATCCATGCGTTTTTTTGTTTATCAATGGTTTTTTATTGAAATTGATCCTTTAACAATCACTCCGTATATTAGGGGAGTCAATCCTTTTTTTTAAGCCTGTTATAATATTATAAACAAGGATGTTGAAGAAAATTAATACGTGCTCTTACTAATAAAATAATTAAAACACACGAATGTGATGCAGAAATTTGATAATGTGTATGCGGGGTTAATTTGATGATGTTTAAGAATCTAAGCCGTTAAGTCTATTGCTTTAAGAATATGTAAGACTTTGAATTTTCTTTTAAAATATGTTCTCTGAATTAGTTTTAGCCTGTTATTAATGTAGTTTGGGGATGGTTTTTTCTGATGCTAGATTTGCTAGGTGTAAATGTCATTAATGTAGTTGAAAATGCGGTTCTGCTTGGAGTTACAAGCTATAGTTATTGATTTTTACTATATCTTTTCACTTGCATGGATGAAGGGAGAACCAAGGTTTCATCTATTTGGATTCATAATGTGCATCGCAGCTACAGCAGCCAGGGCACTCAAAACAGTACTTCAAGGGGTTTTGCTGTCTTCTGAAGGGTAATGAACTCAAATTTCAAGCCATTGTATTTGAACTTTGCTGATTGAATGAGTGACATCCATATTCCACAACATAGTATCTTTAAGATTTTTTGGCCAGGTCAGTACTGAAATAATTTCTTTGGTTTCTCAGGGAAAGCTCAATTCTATGAACCTTCTTATGTACATGGCACCAGTGGCTGTTGCATTCCTTCTTCCAGCCTCAATCATAATGGAGGAAGATGTCATTGGAATCACAACTTCACTTGCTAGAGAGAATTCAAGTATTTTGTGGTTGCTTATGTTCAATTCTGCATTGGCATACTTTGTCAATTTGACCAATTTCTTAGTCACAAAGCACACCAGTGCATTAACACTTCAGGTAATCATCCCTCTCCCTTTCCCCATTGAAATTCTAGGAAATTTGCAAAGCTTTAGTACACCAAGAATGATCATTCTGGACCTAATTAAATTTTCTTTACAAAAAAAAATTTCAGGGGCACTGCCCCTGAACCCCTACCACTAAGTGTGCGGACATAAATAATTTTTCCTAGGTCCGCCACTAGACTTGAGAGAGTGTCTTAATTAACAACACATCATGATGTTTATTCAAACATTCAGGGAAGGGAAGCAGGAACGGAAAGTGACAATTTGCTGTGTATACAGAGCAGGAAATGTAATGAATGATTAATCCATGCCAGGTTCTAAAGGAAGAAGATCTGAATAAATGCTTTGAGATAATATATACAGTAATAAACCAAAAAATGAGTTATGACTTGAGACTATACGAATAGATGATAACTCCCTTGATGAGAGTCTTAGTTACAAATTTAGGATAATACTAGAAGATAAAAGCTGTGGTGGGATCCATCACTTTTAAATTTAACTATCTCATTCATCTATCATACCTAATAGGCGGGTGCCAATTCCATTTCCTAAAAAATGTTTTCATCTCGTATCCCAAACACAACCTTAAGAACGAGGATAAACAAAAGCAGCTTCGATTCTTCTTAACAATCTATATTGAATTCCTGAAATTTGAAATTAAGAAATTGAGTTGGTTCTTTCCATAAATAAAAACACATTTTTCTTTCCTGTTTATCTATCGTCGATTCTCTTTCGATAAAAAATTTGTTAGAAAACTTTTTTTTTGGGGGGGCCAAGACAGGGCAAGGCCCCGACAATAAATTGGTAAAACAATAAATTCAAGGTTAAAATAAAAAATCCTAACCTTCCCATCGTTAGATAGACCAAATCTTAACATGATTTATGTTTTTACGCTAGTATTATATAATTTTTTTTGTCCAACACAAAAATATCTAAAATTGTTTCAACTTAGAATCAATTTTAAAGTCTTTCTAAATATCTAAAAAAATATTTAAATAATTGAACGCAAAACCAAATGCACATTAATTAATGCATTGTTTGGTTGGATAAACAATACGAAGAGAGAAAATGAGAAGAGAGAAGTGTGTGAGAAAAAGTTATTTTTATTAGTTTGGTTAAGAAGAGAAGTAAGAATAAAGAGAAAATTAAGTGTGGGATCCAAAAAAAAAAATCTCTTCTCTCATGATAAGAAAACTTAAGAAGAAAGGCTTGTATCATTCAAAATTACAAAACTAATCATGTTATTTCTTGTTGTCACTTGATCAAATTGGACACAAACTTTTCTTATAGCACGTTAACATTTTTATATTACAATATAATGGACAATAAAGGATAAATATGTCTTTTAAAAATAATTTATTTCTCTCCACACTTTTTTATTCAACCAAATGAGACAAGAGAAAATTTAACTTTTCTTGCTCTTCTACTTCTCTCTTATTTCTTTCAATTCAAACACTTTCAAAATCTATTATTTTTACTTATTCTCTTTGCTCTCTCATCCTATTTCTCTCTACTTGCTTCTTTCTTAATCCAAACATAATGTGAGTCTATTTAGCTTCTGAATGAGAAGATTTTTTTATGTCAATCTAAGAAAAAAGCACGTGTTTAGATTGAGAAATATTTTATTTTTTATAAACAATTATAAAAAGTATTATTTTTTAATTATACTATTTATATATATATAAAAGGGAAATAAGAATAATATTGTAAATCTTCAAAACGACCAATTTTGGGAAGACTTGGAATTATCAAGAGTCGCAATGGAGTTGAAATTATAATCGATAGAAGTTTTAGAGATAAAGTCGTTGATGTAAAAAGGAAAGACGATAGGATTATGATGATTAAGTTTGTAGTGTGGGATCTTATTTTAAATATCTTTAGTGTGTATGCACCTCAAGTGGGATTACTATCAGATGAAAAGAACCAATTTTGGGAAGATTTACATATGATGTTCATAGATCTTGAGAAAGCATATGATAGAGTCCCAAGAGAAGTCTTATGGTGGACTCTTATGAAGAAAAATGTAGCATTAAAATACGTTAATGCAATCAAGGATATGTATGATAGGGCTACCACATGTGTGAAATCTTGTAATGGAACATCAAGGTATTTCCTATCACGGTAGGTGTCCACCAAGGTTCAGCTCTTAGTCCTTATCTTTTTGCCTTAGTGATGAATGAACTGAAGAGAGATATTCAAGAGGAAGTGTCGTGGTGTATGCTTTTTGCAGATGATATCGTACTTATTAATGAGACCAAAGATGACGTGAATAAGAAATTGGAATTGTGGAGAAGCACTTTGGAGTCTAAAGTCAAGATAAGCAAGAGCAAGACGGAGTATATGAAGTGTGAGTTTTCGCGGGATAAGGATGGTGATCAAGACACAGTGCATCTACTTGGTCAAGAGGTACCCTGGAAAGATGTTTTTAGATACTTGGGATCAATGTTGCAAAAAGGTGGTGAGATCGATGAGGATGTAAGTCATAGGATTAGAGCAGGGTGGATGAAATGGCGGAGTGCATCGGGGTTTTTCTGTGACCGCAAGATTCCCCTTAAGCTAAAAGGAAAATTCTATAGAATAGCTGTTAGACTGGCAATGCTATATGGTGCGGAATGCTGACCAGCACATAGGCAACATGAGCATAAAATAGGAGTAGCGGAAATGAAGATGTTAAGGTGGATGTGTGGATATACGAAGATGGATAAGATAAGAAATGAGGATATTAGACGAAAGATATCAGTGGTACCGGTATGTGAAAAGATGAGGAAGCATAGATTGAGATGGTTTGGACACGTTATGAGACGACTACTGGATGCTCCTGTAAGAACAAGAGTTTGTTACCAAGAGTTAGACACAAAGAGAGGTAGAGGTCGACCGAAACTTACCTGGGGAAAGGTAGTTAAACAATACCTAATAGAGTGAGATATAAATTGGCGGACGGTATGTCTTAGGACGAAGTGGAGAAAAACGATAGGCTTGGTGGAGGGTTAAACCCATTAGTAACTCTATGTTCCAGTCTTTCCCTTGTTTTAGTCATTCTCCTCCTCTTTTCTCCTTTCTTTCTCTCACCATTCTGTTTTTAGCTTATTTTTTCTCTCATTTGTCTTATTTTCGATTTATCATTTGGTTCATTTACCACCGACCTCAATTAACTTGAGTTAAAGGTGTTGTTGATGTTGATGTATTGTAAATCTTCAAAAGTAAAAGTCAAACTAATATGAAAAATTACGATAAAAAATAAGAATGATAATTTATTATATTTTGAAACTAATTTTATTATAATTAATCCACACATGTGTCTTGTGTATGATAATTATCGTGGACCTAAAATTGATGGTGTTATTCAGTAAATAAAAATTCATGGGGTTACAACCAAAAACTTAAGAAATTAATTGGGGGTTAAGACTACGAGACCAGTGTATAGTTGAACTTTTGGAATCAGACTGATGAATACTACACCCCCACCACGATCTTGGCACATGTTGTTGTCTATTTTCTCTGGTTGACATGCACGGATGCACCTGCGACTTATTAATTGTTTTTCTTTCCAAGGTGATAACTGGTCAATGGCGGTACGAATATCAAGATTTCGTATATGAATTCGAATGGTAGACAACTTTTATTTACGTTGATTCTATTTGCATTATTTAAACACTAAAAACATGTAAAAAGATATTTAAGGATGTGAATTTCACTTTTTGCTTTGAGTGACTATGGTGTGGGATTATGGGAGTAAATAGTGATTTTGATCTGCAAGTGTAATTTCCTTTCACTAAAGTCACTAAAAATACTATAATTTAAAAAGGGACATTAAAATTATAATTTATTTTTCACTTTAGTTATACGGTTAAAAAACTTACATAAAATTAAGTTAACAATAATAACACGTGCTTGGCATGTTATTTGCCCGTGTGACAATAAATGATACAAACATCTATGATAATATGTAGTCGTCGGATGCATAAGTTTGAGATTAAATAAAACTTTTGGTGAGGGATGAATATGTAAGTGAAAGATGATTAAACTACTTTAATAATCTTTTTAATGAGAATGGTGACAAGAGTGAGGTGATTTTGTAGGACGTTTTTGATGATCTGAATAGAAGATTTGTGTGCAGAATTAATACACATGAGGTTAAGGAGGCTTTAAAGAGGATGAAGAATAATAAAGCGTTGAGACCTAATGACGTCTCTATTGAAGTGTGGAGGGGCTTGAGAGATGTGACAATAAAATGGTTGACCAATCTTTTTAATAGGATTCTTCAAACAAATAAGATGTCTGATGCTTGGAGGAAAAATATGTTTGTGCCTATTTACAAAAACAAGGGAGATATCCAGAATTGTTCAAACTACAGAGGCATCAAGCTCATGAGCCATATTATGAAGTTGTGGGAGAGAGTTATCGAACATCGCCTAAGGAGGGAGACCAATGTTTCAGTAAATCAATTTGGATTTATGTTAGGAACATGTACCATGAAAGCTATTTTTTTGATGAGACAATTAATGAAAAGGTATAGGGAAAGAAAGAAATACTTACATATGATGTTCATAGATCTTGAAAAAGCATAATATAGAGTTCCAAGAGAAGTCTTATGGTGGACTCATGAGAAGAAAAAGGTAGCATTAAAGTATGTTAATGCAATCAAGGATATGTATGATGAGGTTACTACATGTGTGAAATCCTGTAATGGAACATCAAGGTATTTCCCTATCACGGTAGGTGTCCACCAAGGTTAAGCTCTTAATCCTTATCTTTTTGACTTAGTGATGGATGAACTGACGAGAGATATTCAAGAGGAAGTGTCGTGGTGTATGCTTTTTGCAGATGATATCGTACTTATTGATGAGACCAAAGATGACGTGAATATGAAATTGGAATTGTGGAGAAGCACTTTGGAGTCTAAAGGATTCAAGATAAGCAAGAGCAAGACGGAGTATATGAAGTGTGAGTTTTTGCGGGATAAGGATGGTGATCAAGACACAGTGCATCTACTTGGTCAAGAGGTACCCAGGAAAGATGTTTTTAGATACTGGGGATCAATGTTGCAAAAATGTGGTGAGATCGATGAGGATGTAAGTCATAGGATTAGAGCAGGATGGATGAAATGGCGAAGTGCATCGGGGTTTTTCTGTGACCGCAAGATTTACCTTAAGCTAAAAGAAAATTCTATAGAACAGCTGTTAGACCGGCAATGCTATATGGTGCGGAATGCTGACCAGCACATAGGCAACATGAGCATAAAATAGGGGTAGCGGAAATGAGGATGTTAAGGTGAATGTGTGAATATACGAAGATGGATAAGATAAGAAATAAAGATATTCGATGAATGGTATCAGTGGTACCGGTATGTGAAAAGATGATGGAGCATAGATTGAGATGGTTTGGGCACGTTATGAGACAGCCACTAGATGCTCTTGTAAGAATAAGAGTTTGTTACCGAGAGTTAGACACAAAGAGAGGTAGAGGTCGACCGAAATTTACTTTGAGAAAGGTAGTTAAACAAAACCTAATGGAGTGAGATATAGATTGGCGGACGGTATGTCTTAGGACGGAGTGGAGAAAAGCAGTAAGCTTGGTGGAAGGTTAAACCCATTAGTAACTCTATGTTCTAGTCGTTCCCTTGTTTTAGTCTTTCTCTTCCTCTTTTCTCCCTTATTCCTCTCACCATTCTGTTTTTAGCTTATTTTTTCTCTCATTTGTCTTATTTTTAATTTATCATTTGGTTCATCTACCACCGATTTCAATTAACTTGGATTAAAGGTGTTGTTGATGTTGATTATCCTTTTTGGTTCCTAAATTTTTCTGAATTAATGTTTTTAGTTCCTATATAGATTTTGACTGATTAAAGTCACTGATTTTTTTTATCACTTTTAATTTTTATTGTTAAATAATAACAACAAAAATGTTGATATCTTAATGATTTGATAGGTTGTCAAAAAATTTAATGGGATAGTCACATGTAGTTTTTTTTAAAACTGTGCATGTCAACTAGTTTGTCCTCATCCATTTTTAATCCCTCCAGGCACTATGATTTTCTTCAAAGTTGACACCTTTGCTAACTTTCTGTTATATTCGTAGACGGTTGTGATGGAGACTGAGATTGTTGATCTTGTGCATGCCTCTTGAGGAAGGAAATGGTTTTGGTGGGCCCCTCTAATACAAATTTCATTCCTTCCTCTTTTATCAACTCATCCAGACAATGGAAATATTTTACTTTTTCATTTCTCTTCTCTCTAATTCCATCCTCCATAATACTCAGTTCTCATATCATGAAACAGAATGAATCATCTGCTACTCTCCTATCTAAGCTAACCACCCTACTAACTTCTCTTAACCAATTGCTTTATTTCCTTTAGATGCAATTATTCTTACTAAAACATCATTCATTTTTGTACTATAAGTAATCTGCATACAACACAGCCAATGTGGGTTTGGCGGTTGACCTTTTGTTCATAACAATTGCATGACTTGGGTTTGAGTCCAGGGTTCCTCCCTATGAAATTTGAATCCCACTGAAAATCATCGCTGAGGTTGGTGATTTGAGTTGCAGAGAGCCTTCCTTCACCCTACACTTTCTTCACTAATAACAAAAACAAAATCTGTGTACAACACTAGCGCCCCGAATGGGAATTTTTCCTGGTGGCTAAATAAGTCGTTATTGCCTGAATTTTACTGTGTGGTTTAATGCTTGTTGCTAGCTTAATCTTCTGAGATCTTTGTTAAATTATAATTGAATAAGACGTGTCATTAATTAATACATTAGGCTGAATTGTATGAATTAAGAGTACATTAAAAAAAAATTGATTAAAAATGCTCATTTTTATTATGGATTATAACCGTGAATTAATATAACATTAATAATTAATGTTATTAACGTTAAATCACTATCCTTTAAATAAAACATATTTTTAATATCTGCTTTTTAAAAAAACACAACATTCTAAATTATCTATGATTGATTTAGATTACTGAAGCGTATTTGAATAAAAGAATTTTTTCACAACATTATAGAAAAGAATTGTCACTGACACTTTGTCTGTGTGGATGTAGAATTAATGTTCTTTTAAATTTATTTGTAAGGAACAATGTAGTAATCTAGCTACTCTTTAGCTTAAAAAACAAAAAACTGGATTCTCTCTCGTCGTCATTTCATTTCTCTCTCTTCTATCTGACTCAGCCTGAACCATCGATCATTAAGGAAAACACATCGTGCAGCCCGTGAAAACTCACTAGGAGCACTCTTAGTTTAAATTATAATTTTTGAATCTGTTAAAGATTTTAATGTGATAAAATTTGTCTATTTTGTGGTGTCCTCTGAGATCTTTGTCCTGACTTTATATGTGGATCATAATTCAAAAATCAGAGTGATATGGTGTTTAATAAATGTGACCTATGAGTAAAGGCTTTGGTTTAAATCCTTCTAAACAAATTTAAGGCCCTCCAAGCTAAATCCATACAACCCATTTATACATGTGCAACCTCTTGAAGGGCCCCATGCATCTTTAGAGTAGCAATGAAGCAAAGATTATTAGGTTCTAAGGTAGCTGCTGCATGGTGCAATTGCCATTGGATTGCATGAGAAGTTGTGCTCATTTTGGTAATTGCTATTGAATGGTTTTATTGGTAGGACCGATGAACAACTTGGGGCTGGAGATGTTATCAAGCATGTTTGGTGGACTCGGAGCTGGTAGCTTAGCTGTTCCTAACAGATCAAATGGTTAGCATAGTTTTGTAATTTTCTATATAGATGTTTTAATCCGTTGTTGTCTTCTGTCAAAATAGTTTTTATTCTCCCCTCCCTGACTTGCGTGACTTCATTGTTTAATCAGAGCCACCGGAGCAATTGATGATTGAGTTTTTGTATTTTAGTTTTTAGAGAATGGGAGTGAGAGAAGAAGGTAAGACTTTAATTATAAGGAACAATAATAATTTAGAGATGCTTTTGTATTTTCAATTGCAAGAGCTGAAGATATAAATATTGTTTTTAAAAGTGCTTATTGTTTTGCTGATAGAAACAGAAATAAACCCTTAGTTGTCCCAACTTGTTTTCAAATGTCAACAAGGTAGCTTGCATTTCTACCCAGGTTAGATTCTCTTTATCAGATAATTAAACCATTATAGGATTATATTCATTATCAAGTCTAAAAGACTTGAGAAGATAGATCAAGGTTGGAGAGTGGACTTCTAGCTAATTTAAAATTGTCAGCGATGTCTTTCATTTTAGAAACGTATTCTTCCATCTTTAGGTCGCCTTTCCTAGTTCATTGAAATTCTCTCGAGTAATTTGATTCTTGCTCGAACGTTCTAGCCAAAAAATTATTGGCTTCTTACCAGGTGTCCTGGGAGGTCTTGCAGTGGATTAGTTGTGAAGTCACATTGATGGTCATGTAGTTAAACAACCAACCCAACAACAAATGATCAAGAGCCATCCAATCTTTATATTCTGGATTGATTTTTTAAAATTATTACCCTTAAGAAAACGGTGAGGAAATTGCTTGTCTGCCGTGATGCATCCTCCCTATCCGTGCCCTTGAATAATTGGAAGAGTGAGGTATCACAGGAAAAAATTCTTCTGTCCAACTTCACAGAAACTTAGGAGTATTGATTACTAATTTTTATTTTCATCAAATTATTTATTATATCTATAATTTTCAACATTTTCCTAATTAATTATATTTCATATACGGATTACGAAACTTTCCGGTCAAATTTTAAGGTTTTTTAATGTAGAGGCAGTATGGCAGCAGAGGATCCAAGTGCGTAGTAGTGCTGCCCTAGCCTCTTCGTACTAATGGGATGAGAACCGTTGAATTGGCCAAGTGTACTTGTCATTAAAATGTAATCACGAAACAACCAACTGTATCATACAATACAACTATATATACCATATGTTTAACTTCACTCAACTTAATCAATCGAGTGATACTTAATTTATCTATACACAACAGGTCCCTAAAAATATAGAAAATCACATACGCACAGAGAGGTGTTCTCGCTTATAATCAAACATGCATATAGTCATACTCTGACGTACGCGTCAAATTGAGAAGTTCCATAATGAGACTTCATCATCATGAAATATGTCGACGTCATTCCAGTCCCTACCATCTCTTGCACAGGGTGGAGGAGACATCAAAGGCTCATTCGCAATACTCAAAAGCAAATCATGCAAGTCTTGAGCCTCGTCCTGCTTCATAAGCTCTTGAACTTCATCATCATTCGTGGCCATCACACACTGCTGTTGTTCAATATCAACGTCGTCCCCAGCTGCAACTCTAAATGCCTCAGCAGCCTCCCCCGCCGCGCGCCGTATATCCACAGCCTCGGTGGACGCCGGCACCGTCAACCGCCACACGGAGTCCGCGAAGTTGAGGCACGCAGACTTTCCCCTGAGCGCGAGCGCGGCAACGTCGTGTGCACGTGCTGCCATTTCGGGCGTTGGGTATGTCCCGAGCCAAATCCGTGAGTTGTTATTGGGAACTCGCATCTCGCAGACCCACTTGTTCTTGTTCCTGAGACGCACTCCTCGGTACACGGGGTGCCTTGTCTCCTTGAACACTCTTCTCCCCGCTCGCTTCTTTGGCCTCGCTGACGCTAGAATCACTTCTTCTGAGTGGGTGCTCCTTGTTTCCGACGAATAAGATGCTTCTGCTGAGTCGTGGAATATTCCACCACAGTTCAAATCATGGTCCAGTGCGGATTTCAAAATGCTCATTCCAGGAGTTGGTGTTGTTCAAGTGTGGAGTGAACTATCTGGAGTTTCTGGTTTTAGTTGAGGAAGGAGTGTGGGCGGCATATATATAGCTTTTTGAGGATGGTTGGACGACGTACGAAGCTGCTATGTGGGCACGGTCTGGGACACAACACGACACGGGTGGGCCACTGTAATTCCAATCCCACGCCTTTCACCACTGTAAAGTACATCTACAACTGAATTAAGTAGTAGGTAATGTTGAGGTAATGACCAATGAAATAGATTGATTTTCAGGTAAAAATTATTATTCCATTCAATTCATAAAAAAACTGTGGATTGGATTAGATAAACTATAAAGTCAAAATAATCTTTTTATATATATATATATATATATTCATTTAATATGTCTGTAATTTAATTGGATTTTATTTTAAGCGTAAACAAAAAAATAGATTGAATAATTTTTTTTTTCAATTTATCTCTCTTAAAAAATTATTTATATAATTTTTTTAATTGATTAATCTATCAGTTTAGAATGATTTAGATGGATTCTTAAGTTAATGAATTAGAAAAAGAGGGATTCTTAAGTTAAACTGCAACTGTTAACTTTTTCATGGATAATAATGATATAGCAAAAGTTGAAACAAGCTTTTGCCTGTTGTTGACACTTGACCTGGGTGTCTCCCACTAGGGCTTCAGTCTCCAGCTATTAAATAATAGTAATGACAAAAGTTATTATTATTATTTTTTTTAAGATAATGACAAAGTTTAACACGTACTTTGGTATGATTTTATCCACATTTAGTTACTATTGATGCGCCTGCTACGTAATGAAAATATCAGTGTCACTATCACCATTTGACGGACACCTCTGCTCTAGAAGATATTCCTAGTATTCCTGACTGGAATTATTTAGCCACGTTTAGTTTACAATTGTTTTTGTTAATCCAAATATTCTAACTATGTTGTTAACAGTGAGTGTATCAAGAGAGGAAACAATTGCCAAATTGTCACGTTTGGCAAAAAAATTTGCCAAAATGCCATGGATCCAAAAATCTTTACCAAAATGCCACGCTGGCAAATTCGCTGCTCAGAGAAGCGAAATCCGTGGACCACGTGGCGTTCCGTGATTTGGAGACGAAATTCGCTGGGGGGTCCAGCGAAATCTGACACGTCAGCGTCTGTAACGCCACGTGTCATGCCCTCGTAGTTCACTGGGGGGCCTGCGAATTACGTGTATGTGACATGTGTCAGCTCCTCATTGGTTGTAAGCAATATATTTAAAATTTAAAAATGCGTAGAAACTTTGGAAGGTCATAACTTTTGACTGGGATGTCCGATTGGGGCGTATGATATGTCAAAACGATCGTAATTGATAGGAGAAGCCGCTGGCAAGTCCCCAAAGGGGACTTGACCAAAATTTTTTCCCAAAAGAGGCCTCTAAGTGCCTTAAAATTACGATTTAAGCTTCAATCACTCAAAAAATTCATTTTTCTCTGCTTTTTTCATTATTTAATTACTTTATTTGATGTTATTTTTTATTTTTTCAATTACTTCTCTGAATTTTGAGCATTTTAACATATCGTACGCCTCTATCGGACATTCCTAACAAAAAATATCGTTGTTTGATGTTTATATGCACTATCAATTTAACAGCCATAACTTTTGATAGAAATTTCCGATAGAGGCGTACGATGTGTTAAAATGCTCAAAATTCAGAGAAGTAATTGAAAAAATAAAAAATAACATCAAATAAAGTAATTAAATAATGAAAAAAGCAGAGAAAAATGAATTTTTTTAGTGATTGAAGCTTAAATCGTAATTTTGAGGCACTTAGAGACCTCTTTTGGAAAATTCCCCTTTGGATACTTGCCAGCGGCATCTCCTCTCAATTACGAACACGTGGCCACCGATTTCGCTTCAATCGGACATCCCAGTCAAAAGTTATGATATTCCGAAGTTTCTACGCATTTTTAAAATTTTAAATATATTACTTACAGCCAATGGGGAGCTGACACGTGGCACATACACGTAATTCGCAGGCTCCCCCAGCGAACTACGAGGGCATGACACGTGGCGTTTCAGGCGCTGACGTGTCAGATTTCGCTGGACCCCCCAGCGAATTTCGTCTTCAAATCGCGGAACGCCACATGGTCCACGGATTTCGCTTCTCTAAGCAGCGAATTTGCCAGCGTGGCATTTTGGCAAATATTTTCGGATCCGTGGCATTTTGGCAAATTTTTTTGCCAAACGTGACAATTTGGCAGTTGTTCCTCAAGAGAGTGAGATCAATTTTACTATTAAATATATTTAAACATTCAAAGAATTTCCCGGACAAGAAATTTAAGAATATTTAGTGCATAACATTTAATATATTATATTATATATATTTTTAAATATCATTGAATAATTCAATATTTTAAATATATAAAAATCATTATTTTTAAAGATTTATTTTTTAACAAGTACTTGAAGGACATGTGTTTAATATTGAGTCTAATTACTATGTTTTTTAGTATTTTGTTAATATATTAAATTTAATATCTATAATTTATTAAATTTTGATTAATTTTAGGAGGTGGTCGAGGAGGTAGACGACGCGTGGGCAGGTGACGGTGTAGAGGGTGAGGCCAAAGACGAGGACCGCGGAGCAGGTGAGGAGGTTGTACTGGAGGTGGAGCTAGAGGTGGCAGAGGTCGGTGGTCTGAGTGACCTGGATTAGCGGGATGAGGATCAAAGGGACCAGGAATAGGGAAACGAGGTTGGAGATCAAGTAATGGTAACCTAATTTCATGTACTTGAGGTTCACGCTCTGGAGGAAATCTGGGAGCACCATTCTGCTGTTCTGTTGGATCTCAACTCCCATCGCGGCTTCTTCTTCTCCACTAGTTATCACTGTCATCTTCGCGGAGGAATGTGAATGTGATTTTTACTTTTTCTGTTGGTACTGAGAGGAGAGCAACAAAACCAAACGAATGTAGCTCCTCTGCTCGCGTAGGTGCTCACGCAAGTAATCTCTCTTTTTCTTTTTTGGGATTTTAATGAACGAGGGTGACACCGTGGCGCGGTCGATGGTGGTGGCGTGACACGGTCGGCGATGGTGGCGTGGTTGTGGTAGTTTCTGTTGGAGAAGGAAAAGAAGGTGATGACTTTATAATTAGGTGTCACTGTCAGCTATTATTACGTGATGAAATACTACTATTCAGTAGGTACTTAATTAAAAAAATGAATGGTACATAATAATCTGAAAATAATTTATTTTTAAAATAAAAAACTTAATTAAATCTATTAAAAATATCCGTTAAACATGAAAAAACAGGTATTATGAAATCACGAGATTCACTCTGAGAGGTATAATTCGCCACCTTGCCTATTATATGATATATAAACACTTTTTATTTTAGATATTTTATTAATATTTTTTAAAAATATTTTTCTTTCAATCACGTTATAAATCTTATGATATTTATATTTTGTATTCTGTTAAATTTTTTTCTAGACACTGAATTGAACGTTTGAGTATTTGTAAATATACTATAGAAATTAATTAGGCGATCAGAAAAAATTCCATGTGGATATTCAATTCCCTCTTTCCTAAACTTGTGATTAACTAAGTTCCAAAGTCGGTGTTTGCTGTTGCATTGCGCTTGTGACAGATACGTAACATACGTTTGTCCTCTTTCCCTTCTGTGTGCCCCTCATTTCTTTTTTGTTTTTGGCAACTAATTAGTTCCCCAAAGCATTTTGGACCGCTGAAAATAAGCATATACTCTGAATATTCTGATACGAACATTCTAGCAGGAAAAGTCTACGAAGCATCGTGTTATTGAGTACGACACGAGCGAAGGAGAGCCAAGTGCTACGCGAGCGAAGGGGAGCCACCTCATCTTGCTTGGTACTGGCGAAGCTTCTAGAAGGCCCATAAAGTAGGAGGGTCGCAATATTGCCATTTGCCATACTCGGGAATTTTGGTAACCGATATTTGGGAACACTGACACGTGGGCTTGTCTGGACTTATTTAACTTGAGTTCAAAAATACATTCGATCAGGTCTTTTTCTAAAAAACTATAAAATTACGTCACCATCTTGCTCAGAAAAAAGTTGAACAGAGGATATAATGATATGATATCAGAACTCAGAAAAAAGTACATTATTAAGCTTATTTAAGTCCTTAACTAAGGGTGTGGGATATGATGTGAGACACGCCAATGTCAAAAATAGCTCCACAAAGTTTCACCATCTTGCTTCTCCGGCGAGTTATCGGACGGTGGCGGGCTCATTCTGGGCCGCAACAGAAGCATTCCCCCGGCCATTTCCACCAGCAAACTTGGCATAACAAATAGGACTTCCTCGTCGATGAAATCAGTTTCAAACCACGAAGTTGAAGCAGTGTAGGTAGCTTCATTATCAGTTATTGATGCAATATTCATGTTGTGGTTGTGGGTAGCTTCAGTTTCGGCCTTTATCATTGCGGCTCGCCAATATCCTCAGGAGAGTTGGTTAAAGGCATTTGATACTTTGAAACCGAGTGAGGGAGGTTGAGAACAGCGCCGTCGCCTTTCAAGGCCAACGCGGCCACGTCGTAGGCATCGGCGGCCATCTCCGGCGTGGGGAAGGCGCCAAGCCATATGCGAGAGGCCTTGCGTGGCTCGCGGATTTCGGAGACCCATTTCCTTCGGCGGAAACGGATTCCGTGGAACAGTGCATGGGTGCCTTTTGGAATGATTTAAATAAATCTTAATAAAATGTGAAATATGTAAAGATTTTTCCTCTTGATTTTGAAGAGATTGAAACCATATAGTTGTACTTTTACATTCATTTTTCTCTCCATTCCATGTTTTACCTTATTTTCTTCGTATCTCTCTTTTTCACTCATGTTCTTTTTTTATTATTATTATTTTTATAAACTATTGGTAGTGCATCCCAGCAAAGAACTGGACAGCACCAAGACACCAAAGATTTCATTAATAAAAAAGAGGAATTACAAAAGATATATGCAAAAAACTCCCAACAGAAGAGCTAGGGGAATCTGTAGGTTGGGAGAGTAATCATATATTCCCAAGGTACTTCGTTCTAGCTAAAACAAGAATAGAGTCCCACAAAAAAAAAAAAAACGTAGTCGTAAAAGAAGCTCTATTTAAAGTTAGCAAGTCTATCAGCACACATGTTTCCTTCCATGTAGATGTGAGAAAAAAAACAAAGATATATCTTTACAAAAAAAATAGGCAATTCATCCATCTCCTTTGAAGACTTCAAGGAACAACAAAATGGTCTTTGAAGGCCTTGATAAGCAACTCAGAATCACATTCCAACCAGATTGATGCCAACCTTTTTCTTTTACAATTTCCAATGCCCGAATAACAGCAAAAAGCTCCGCGAACAACATTGTTTGGACGCCAATGGAGCAAGCAAAACAGCCCAAGACCTTACCAGTGTAGTCCCTAAAAATCCCTTCACTACCCGCAAGGCCCGGAGACCCTCTTGTGTAGAGCCATTATTGCACTTGATGGTGTCGAACAGAGGGGGAGCCCTGAGCACTTGCTTAATAAAGGGCGCTTTAGGGGATCGAATGATCACAAAAAAGGGCTTAAGAAGGGAGAACTCCTCCATGGTGTGAACAAAAATATATTTTTAGGAAGTGTAACAAATACAGGGCTCTCATGTTCTTTTTTTGGGTATACAGGACACTCATGTTCTTTTTTGGTATATAACTGTAACAAATAAATATAGAAAGTATAAAATATAATTTTGTAAGATAAATACTTGTTATATTATTACATGAGAATAGGTTAATGGTTCAAACATATAAAATTAGGAAGTGTAAAATATAAAATTTAAAGATAATAAATACTTGTAATTTTATTAAAATAACAAGATATATTTGTCCATCATTCTCAAATGTGTATTAAAATTTATTAAGTAATCCCAAACCACAAAAGAATTAATGGTTCCAATCAATATCTATATATATGACCGTATTTAAATTTTCCAATTTGTGAAAAATAATTAATTATATATCATCTAAAAATTAGTTATAATTACAGTAATCATACATCACTTAAAAATTTCTCTTCTATTAAACCATGGCTAGTAAAGTAAGGAAACGTTTATTTTAAGGTATATAATTGCATTTTCGGAAATTGCATTCCCAATAATGATATATTTGGTTGACATTAGTAATTCCAAAAAAGTAAATAAGTTTTATTTAATTAAAAATTAAAAAATGAACATGGAAAAAGAAAGTGAAATAATGTAGTGGGAGAAGCAGTTAACCTAAAATGTAAACATAAAGATTTTGTATTCATGATAGTCAAGTATTAAATATAATTTTCTTAAAAAACTTGTATTAAACATAAAAATATGATATTCTTAAGTTCACAGTTTTTGGAATCTTTTACATATTTCAAAGCACACGCCTCCTGATAAATTGCTTCTATCCTTTTCTTTTTCTTCTATTCTTTCTTTATACTCTACTTATATAAACCCATAATAAGGTATACATTATATTTAAAAATAATGCTTGTAGAATCCCCTAATATGAAAAGTGATATAATATGGGAAAAAAAATATATAAGTCAAAGCGAATGTTTGTAATATATGGATTTCTGTACACCATTCTTCCCCACATTTATAGTATATAGCTATAGGGGACAATAGCCTATAACAAAATAGCGGATTTAAGGTGAACCACTTCTTTTCTCTTTTTGTTCAGAAATGCAGTAAAGAGAGGGATGGACCAGTACTGGTATGCTTAAATAGAGTATGTGTATAACTGACTTTCTATATATCAATTTTTTAGATAAATCAAATATTTACGATTATACAATATTGTATTTAATATTTATTTATATTTTGAAAATTATAATATACATTAAAATAAATTTATTTAATAAAATATTTAAAAATTTATAAAAAGTAGCTAGATTTAATTTATTCAATATTTTTTTAATTTAACACTTTGACAAGTGAAACTTAATATATATCTATATATATATATATATATATATATATATATATATAACTACTAATTATAATAATTTTATGTTATATATTTAAATAAAATTAAGCACAGGAAAAAAATTTAAGAATAAGAGTTATATTATTTACATAATATTTTTTCATATTACTTGTGTTCAATTATACCGTATGCAAAATTTCTTTAGTTTAGCTATAATTATGCATTATGAGTTGGATTAATTTATTATTTAGTGAGTTGGTAGATATCCATGATAAAATAAATAATATCTTTAATTTTGTTACTACATGAAATATATTTTTTATTAATTATTTTGTTGTATATTTTGTTTATCTTTTTTTTTTATAACTTCTTTATAAATAAAATTTGTATACATATAAATTTTCTCGTTCCAATACAATTTCACAACTTTTAGCTACTGTAGAACTTTGCCAAACATTTGCCTTCATACAGTTACAGCGTACAAGCCACCGGAACTCTTTGCCAATCGTCGTTTGTTTCATTTACAACTGAATGTGATACTTTAGTATATTTTCAAACTCGACTGTTGTCTAGTGCCAAGGAAAATCATAGCATTATTAATAAATAATTAGTTTTATATTTCTTCGATTCTACAATTTAACTATGCTCTATTCTATACTTCTATAAATTTTGTCATTTTCTCGTGGGTTTTTCTGTTGGAATTTTCTGCAGATTTTACTATTACTATTACAAAAATATGATTAGTTTCTTAATGTTAAAAGAAAATGTGTAGAAAATGTTTATTTTTCCTGTAAATTCTAACAGTAATTTATATTTGTAAGAAAAATTCAATGTTTCCAGTAGATTTTCTACAGTTTTATTTGCTAGAAGAATTCACAGATAAACCTACAAATTTGAAAAACATGTTGTATAATGCATTTTGTATAACGAGATCCAAAATATATATTATAAAATTCTTGCAGATTTGCCACATCTTTTCTTTTTTTTTTAATGCAAAATCCTTTTCACATTTCATTCATAATAGAATCATGAATACAATCACAAGGATACTCAAATAAATGTAGACCAACATAAAACCTAAACACTCTAGCTAATGAGTAAGCAGCTTAATTGACTTGTCTATGAGCAAACTTCATAGATGATTTGTCAATCAAGCTAAGAACTCCCTTATATTATTTTGTTATAATAACACCAAACTCAATATGCAGAGGGACATTTGTTATGAGACTTAATTTGAATAGTTGAAAATTTGTGAGAATTCATTATAAACAATTAAACTTAATAGGACCAAAATATAATTAAACCAAAAAATGGAAAAGATAAGCCTAGATTAGGACAATGCCGATAACGATCTTCGGTATGCTATATCTACAGCTGAAGTCAGTGGTAGGATGACTCATTTTACTATCCTAAGTTCCTAACTAAACCTCTAACATGTACTTGGACCAAACAGAAAAAATGAAGAAGAAAAATACACTAACATATAGTTGTGTTACATTTGAGAAAAGTAGCTTAGTTTTTGTAAGACTACTCAATTTCAAATAACTAGTCACTCCCAGTTCAGGTAAGCCTACCAAAGAAAAAAACCCGAGTTCAGGTAAAACTCGTCTATCGTTTGCTTTATGAGTACTACTATTCTTCCTCACTTTATCGTCTGTTAAAATTTTTTGGGCTTGGGAAATAAGTTCATGGAACGACCATTATTAAGTTTCAATTTTTCTTTTTCTTTTCCTTTTCTTTTTTTTTTCGGAGGGGGGGGAGGGTCATATCAATTTGAGAAACCATTTTGTCACTTGCATATGCAGACGGTGTCTGAAATTTACGTAGTGATCAAGTTAAGGGAGAAAACAGCACAATAAAAGCCAAAAAACAAGCTGACACTAAAGAATCTGACATTATATCTGTTACTAATGCAGTATATTTGTGCAATTTGCCTAAACAATGAAAATGGCATAGATTTTAGAAGTAGACATACGGTAAGCTCTACCAAATAGACAAATGGCAAAAGGTGAAATTATATTATATGCAAAAGGTGAAATGTGAATGGACTGTTTTATCTCATGTTGATGCAAGTGCAACACTTATACAATTTTGCATGAAAATTATTTACTTTTTTTATTGTAATTTATATGTATAAGACTTAATTGTGTTTATTTTTTGTCTTTATTTTCTGTCGACTTTTGTTTTTACTAATTAAGAATTTTTAGTTCTTCTATTAACTTACATTGTGCGCAATTAATTAATATGTTTAACTTAAGGTTAATCATTCGAATACTACTGAATTAAATCATTGATCGAAATAATTATTGATCAGATTTTACTTATTTCTTAACTAAACTCCAGATTAATTAGGATTTTTTTTTCTAATAAACATGAGGATTAAGACAAAAAAAAAACTTAACATTTATTATGATATGACAATGTAATAGAATGTTAAGTCAATACAAATGTATTGATATGACAATACAATGTAGTGTCGTGTCAATATTTTCATTAAATATTAGATATTAAAAAAAATTGTAAAAAAAGTTTAAATCAACGCTTTATGTATAAAATTATGAATTCGCTCAAAATTATATTATATATATGTATATAAATAACATTATTTGATTAAAAAAAATTCATCCATAATTTTATAGTAAAAAATTCAAAATAAAAATTGAAGTATTAAAGTTGATAATACAAGTAAAGTGTATTAATAATAAAAAAGATTATAAATAATAACTACCTAAATTAAAACTCAAAAGCCCATTTTGAAAATGTAATATGAAACTGCAGAAAAAAATTGGGTACAGAAAGCAAATTAGGCCCAAATAAGAAAAGCCTAGCATATATCTTCTTTTCTGCTTCTCTTTGCACTGCTGCTGCCGTTTTTCTTTCTAGTTTCCATTACCGTTCTTATGAGCTGTTTTCATCCAAATCAGTGACCTCCAAAGTTGCAACGGTTTTCGGAAGAGCGTGGCATAGCTATTATTTGTAATGTTCTTTATTTCAACTATTTTCTCTTTAGAAATGAAGTGCTGTAAACTGCTGTTGCTGACGGATCGATCTGCAGAAATTGAAGGCAGAGCTCGATGACGGGAATGGTGGCCAAACCTCCATGACAGGGCTCTTCCAATGCAGAGGTAACCTCTCCAACTCCGATTGCTACAACTGCGTGATCAGGCTCCCGGTCCTCCGCAAATTAATTTTTATGTCCGCACTTGCGAACATTTGTCCCAACGTGGGTCCGCCACTGTTTCTATACATAATTAAAGCAACTAGACTGTTAGAATTTTTACCAAAGGAAATACCTCAAAGAAACAAGTGCAAACTTGACTGTTAAGTGCAATCCAAGACCAATCTGTTGTTATAGATGTAGGCTTACAATGATCATGCTGAAATATCAATATGAAATACAGAAATTGGAGGAAATAAAAAAATTGAGGAGTGGAGTCACAGTCATAGAAAACCAAAAGATTTTGTTTTTAGAACAAAAACATAAAAATGTCTCAATTTAAGAAAATCCTACACAAATAATTGAATGGAAAGTTGAATCCCAAATGATGTACAATGTGGGTTACATTAACCATTCACCCAATGGTTCTGTATTCTTTATTGCCTCACACATGCAGCAGGCTCCACAAATATATTTTATGTTGAAGGAAGCATGCCCTTTTGCAAGGAAATCATGCATAAAAATACCATTATAACATAGCTCATTCTATGTACTATGAAGTAGAAGAGTAGTCAAAATGAAGTCAATTGAGTATTTATTGGACTTTGACATGCCACGGAATCTGAAGACTTGATTTTGAGCTAAAGAGTACACCATGAAGGTGCAGAATTGTTTATCGTAATGGTCACAAGGGGTACAGGTCCAGAATAAGAAACACACAGCACAGAATGAAGGTAAACACCACCTGAAGACACTAGATACCAGGAACAGATATTGAGGCAGCCCACCAATGAAGCACCCAGGTGTTGTACTTGTATAGTTGTATCTGATATTGATACACATGATAGTTAGATACGTATCCATGGAGTATACTCCAATTTTTTATTTTTCAATTTTATTGACTGATATGTTTGGGATAAGACTCCAATACTTTATATAGTACTAAAACTACATGTGGCTCCATTGTTTCCCCTATATCCTTAAGGCTATCGTAAATAGTAGACAATTACATAGAACCAAAACTTGCTTTGAGTAGGACCAATGATGTTTTTTGTGACATTTTGACACAGGTTGGGGAAAAGCATGTAATTTTGAAACATGTTCATAGGAAAAGAACATATTCTGATATAGTAAACAGTAGGCAATTACATAGAGCCAAAAATCGTTGAGTAGGACCAATAATGCTTATTTTTACATTCTGGCACATGTTGATGAAAGGCTTACACATGAGAAAAGAACATATTCTGATATGGGCTATGGAAAGATGTGTAACAAAGGTCTTTGTCATGATAACAAGTATGATTTTTGTAAGTGATCACCATTCAATGATACAATTATGTATTGCATAGATAAATGATCAATGTCTCTTTGTAGTTTATAAATATTGTGCACTTATCAAAATTTATAATAGTTTATCTATGTTATATCATATCTTCATTTTTTAAGAGTTTCTTGAATACCTATATCTATGTTGTATCAAGTATCCAGGCTTTACAGTAAACCTCTTTGCTTAGAAAAAGAAGAAATAAAGAAAATGCAAAGCAGAATCCCTCTCCTACTAACTGCCTTTTCTTTGCAATAACCCCCTTATGTAAATGCAATCTGCATCCCTTATTCATTTCTCAGGTAATGTCACATTGCTCCCTCTCTCGCCCCTTCTATTCCACAAGTTTTGAATTGTGATCCACATGTCTCATGTAGGTTAAGGACTTTCTCCTAAGAACAAAGTAATCAATGACATTGACATACATATAGCAGCACAAATGGCTTAACCCCAGCCAAAACCGCTACAGCAGTATCAACCAGCAGCTGCGAAAATATATACTAAATTTAAACAAACATAGTAATCCTAATCCTGATAGTTTTAAACTTTATGCTTAATAGTATAGTTAAAAATTGAAAGGGGAAAGGATTGCCATACCAATGATTCGGGACGGGCATTTGTGCGAAGATGGGACTCGAGCTTCTCGTTGCGGGTGTTCGTGAGTTGCATGACGCCATAGCCTATGACGCCCGGAACAACGCCGCATATGGTGGCGTCATCACCATCTATCTTTTACCCTCGCCGCCCTTCACACTTCCCCGCAACCCAACCTTTTTATTATATTTTATATATAATCTTAAGTCAAATAAAAGGAAAAACTAAATTGTCTTGTTCAAAACATTGATATATTGTCATGTATCATAGGGTAGAGAATGATACATGAAAAATTATTGACACCAAATATTAATACTTCTTACAATAATTTGTTTATTGATTTATTACGTTACGAGGGATTAATCTCTTTTTTCAGTATTAGACTCAATACTGACTAATATTTTGGGGACTATTTTATAATAGTTATAAAAATAGTTTTTGGTATATGTGTATTTAATGTTTAAGTAGCACTTTTTTTTTGTTGTTTTCCTATTTATGTTAAATAATATTATTTAAATGTATAATTAAGGTAAAACTTTACTCTTACAAAAGCATCAAATAAGAAATCACTTTATTATCATACCATTCTACTCATTAATATAATTTAGTAATATAGGAAATTCTTACTCAATGTCTATAGCAAAATATTTCACAGTACATATAAATTAAACGCTACCTTAACTATATTAATGCATACTAGTTCAACCATATTAGTTATCTATTTTTATTTTTTATTTTGCTAGCATAAAAGAAGATTAGGGCATAATTTTTCACAAATGCACTCCACATCCAATTAAAAAATTATGAAATTAAACATGTTTTGGAAGAATAATACACCCCAAGCATCAAGGTTCTCTATTACACTCCTAATACATAATTTATTATTAATTAATTTTAAAAAAAATTACAAAGTTGAATAAGACTCATTTTTTATGTTGAACGTTGTACTGGATTAGAACTCAATTTCTTATGAAATAGTTTTATAATAATTATTGTATAAACCAAGAATGCTGATATAAATAAGACTTGTTAAAAAAGAAGTGAAAATCATATATTTTTATAATTTCAAATAAATTTAAGCTGTTTTAAAAAGTATATCTTAGAAAATATCTTGTTAGTATTTTTTTAATGTAAATGAAGTCCTTTTTATATTTTACTATTTGAACAATCAATTCATATTTATTATGTTTTAATTCTTTTCTTTAATTTTAAAAAGAAATCGAGTTGATATATTTTTATTATCAAAACCAACCCACTAACCAATGGATCATCATCCTCATCATCATGGTCGTTGTCTTCTCAAGAAATGTATGTTACTAACATCAAAAAATAGGTGAAAGTCATGAAACTACTATATGCCTATAGTAATACTAGTATGTACAATTCAAGAAACTGAAACTGTGAAACTAAACATATAGTGCAAGTTAAAATTTGAAAACACTGATAACGTAAACTCATTCTTTTATTTCAATAAAATTTAGAAGAGAAAAAATTGATCCACTTTAGTTGATTTATTTGGTTAAGGTATGAATTATAAATGCAGAACGTTTAATATCTCATACTGCAATTTATTTATTTATTATTTGCTGTCCCTTCTCCTCTACCTAACTAACCTGTTTCAAATTGAAAGTTGAGTTGAATATTTAGACTCACCGGGCCTGTATAATCCAGAAGACGTGTACAGTAAATTTCAGCTTCTTCAAAGCTTTTCTGTGCTCTGTAATATTTTGCAAGATAGAGTAAAGCCTCAACCATTTTAGGTCCTTCCCTCTCTTCAGATTCCATCCTCTCTAGGTCCTTTTTGTAGTAAAATGCAGCCTCTTCAGGGCGCCCTAGCTCCGAGTGAAGTTTTGCCAAGTTGTGCAGAGCAATTGCTTCCCTGTCATTACAGTTTGCTGCCCTTCTGTAACACTTTATTGCTTCATCAAGCATGCGAAGTTGATCAGTTTCATAACACTGAGCCATTGCAATCCACAAACGAGAATCATTTGGCTGCAAGAATACAGATTTTTTGAAGTAATGAAGCGCATAGAAAGGCATGCCCATCATCTCATAAGCTTGTCCTAGTCCATACCAAGCACGATAATCACGTGGGTCTATATCTACTGCCCGACGATAGGCATCCACAGCAGCAGGAGTGTTTTTCATCTCTACAAACTCATGCCCCATAAGTGTCCAAGCCGATAAAAAATTTTTGTTCAATTTAAGGGCTCTCCTAAAATACACAACTGACTTCTCATGCTGTCCCTTTAAACTGTAGTAATTCCCAATAATACAACAAGACTCAGGTCTGTATTTATCAGTCATGAATACTCTATGGGCAAGATAACTCAAAGCAGAAAAGCATTCCTTAGCATAAAGCACATTGGAGTACATGTCCATATCTTCCACCCTGTAAGGATCATTACTCAGCAGTTCTTCAAATATTGCTTCAACTTGGTCAAATTCCCTCAAACTGTACTGAGCTTTTGCAATTTGTGCCTGTATATAATTACTATTACTAAAGGTTCCTAGTAGGTATTCATATTTTGACAGAGAGTCATTGTGCATCCTTAGTTCTTGGTAAACACTAGCAAGGAAAAAGTCCTTCATCCAATGGCTATTGAGATTAAGACTATTCAATATATCCACTGTTTTGCATAAGGATTGCAACTCAGTCCAGGCATTCCAGTTCCAAGGGTAGCTATTCACAGATTCTACAAGAACTGTACGTGCAAGATTCTCACTGCCTTTCTGTTTGAGCACAAGACCATATAAGTACAAACCAAAAGGATCAACTTTGCAGTTCTTGCGAAGTGTTGACAATTCTCTCTCCAAAGAAACCAATTCATGATTGACAGCATCACTCTTACCCAGAGGCCCCTCAAGTTCTATCATTTCTTCCTCTTTCCGCTTTTCACCAGCCTGTAAAAAGTAAAAAATTATGGGAAAATATTAACATGGAACAATGTACACTGTATTGCTTTTATTTTGATTTCACTAAAGAAAAGTAAACAAGTGATGCAGCCGCACATACTATGATCAACAATCTCTCTCTATCTATGGATAGATATAAGGGTATGGACTAACTAAAGTAGTTGATGGAAATTTTCTCTTAGAAAAGTGTATGTTACATGAGTGGAGTCAATGTGATAGAAAAATATATAAAAAAAATTGTTTCTGGAACAAAAATATATAAAAAAAAATGTTCATTTTATAAAAATCCTACACATATCATTGGATGGAAAGTTGAATCCCAGATGATGTACAACATGAGATCAATTATCACATTAACCATTCACCCAATGGTTTTGTAGTGTTTAACTGTTTATGGCCTGACACCTGCTGCAGCTTCCACAAATATATTCAATGTTGTCAAGCTTATTCTTATTGAAGGAAACATACCCTTTTGCAAAGAATCATGCATAAAATGTCATGATAACATAGTTCACTGAATGTAAACGAGTGGCCAAAATGAAGTCCATTGAGTATAGTTAGACTTTTTACATGCCATGGGATCTAAAGACTTGTTTTTTAGCCAAACAGTACACCATGAAGTTGCACAATTATTTACCATAATGGTCATATGGGGAGTACAGATCCAGATTAAGAAAAACAGAACACATAATGAAGGTAAACATCACTTGACAGCACTAGACACAAAGAATAAAAAGTGATGTAGCCCACCAATGAAGCTCAAATACTCCAAAAATGGAAAAGAAGTGGTGACATACTTGTATCTAATGCTGATACGTGTATGATAGTTTTAGATATGTATAAGAGGATAATACTCCATTTTTTTTCCAATTTTATTCACTGATATGGTTGGGATAAGGCTCCAATATTTTGAATAGAGCTAAAACTATATGTGGCTGTATGTTTTCCACTATATCCTTGAGGCTAAAGTAAATAGTAGGCAATTACATAGAGTAAAAACTTGTTTTGAGTAGTAGGACCAGTTATGCTTTTTTCTGAAATTCCGAGACAGGTCAGGGAAAAACATGTAATTTTGAAACATGGTCATAAAAGAACATATTCTGATATGAGCAATGGATACATATGTAATAATGGTCTGTGTTATGATCGCAAGTATCATTTTTGTAAATGGTGATCACCATCTACTGATATAATTATGCATTAATGAGAAATGATAAATGTCTCTATAAATATTGTGCATTTACTTTTTTTGAAGATTTATATTGACATATCTATGGCATATCATATTTTGAATTTTTAAGAATTTCTTTTACCTCTGTATCTATGTCGTATCATACCAGTGTTGCATCAAGTATAGGCTTCATAGTAATCCTCTTAGCTTAGAAAAAGAAGAAATGTAAAACATAATATGTTAAGGACCTTTTCCTAAGAATAAAGAAATCAATGGTCTATAGCAGCATAGAGTGTATTGCCACCTATTAATTGCAATCCATTTAGAAGATAACCCACATCTCCAACCGAAATAGATTTGCCATGAAACTGAACTGTAAGACATGTTTATGTCATGTTCTATACTTCCACTAACTTCACCTAAATCCTGTCTCCACAAATGTGAACTAATCGAATTAAAATCATCAAAGAAGATTTGTTAGCCAAAGGCATATACACACGTGACACGTGAATAAACAACCATCAAATTCTCTTCAATGATAGTATGATACGCACGAATCATGGGGAAAAGAGCATTCAAATCCAGAATGCACCAAAACTCAAAAAGTTCAAGCTTCACTATCACACTAATACGTAAAATGCCATTGATGAAAAAACACATTCAATCCAGAGCAAAAGAGGGAACACAAAACTGACCAGATAGAGAGCATAGCAGCGCAGGAACACCGATTTCCTTCCGTTCTGATCACGAAGAACATGAGCAGCTCTCTTATACTCACGGCAATCAAAATAGGACTTTGCCAGAAGGTAGAAATCGCCATCTACAAGTTCATCTTCCTCCATCACAGGTGTGGCAACATATGAAACACCAACGATTGGGGTCCCCGCGATCTCATGAGTCTTGTACTTCCTGCGAATGCTCGAACTCCCACGCTGAAATCTCGTGTTCGAGGGAGTGAACTTCGCAGGGTCTTGCTCAATACCCACCAACTGCTCTGCCGCCCTGAAGCCACATTTTCGTCAGAAACAAACAACCCATTCGCGGAAATCACATAGAAAAGTAAAAGGGGACTACAAAATTCAAAACTTGAGGTCAAGTTGAAACCCCCAATTAGTTTGAATTAGGGTTTTTGTGAGGGATACCATTTAGAAGCACAGTAGAGACATCGATCACTGAGTTGGCGGATCGCAATGCGAAGTTCACTTCTGCAACTCTCTTTGGAACTCATTGACTTCGTTTATACTGCATGTAATGCAAACGCGCCCAGACTGCTGCTTTCAAATTGTTCTCTCCAATTCGTTTGCCTCTCTCATATTTGAGGCTTCCAGTCTCTCGCTCATAATTTTAAAAACCGACCCGATGACTGATCCAGTCAGGACACTGGGTCATTAGATCAATGGTTGGATTGGTGGATCACTAATTGACCCACATAACCTGGTCTATAATAAAAAAAATATGTAAAATTTTCATACATGTTTTATAAAATATTTAAAAAAAGACATCACAAACCATAACATATATAATTAGATGCCAAAATATAAAAAAATACTATTATTCAAATTTAAACAAATAATAAAAATCATAAATATAAACTAAATAAGATTAAATTCAAAATAAAAAATCATCAATATAAAATTATAGAATACTAATTTTTATCCAATAACCTATTTTTATCCAATAATCTATCCTTACACTTAATTTATTTTTATTATATATTAATATTATTAACAATTTATGAGTATTTTGAAAATAAATTTTATGTATCTTAAAAAAAGAAAAAATCACTCTTACTTCTAACATTATACAAGACTAAAAATAATTACTTGATTTAAAATTTAAAGACTTTCTTAAAAAATAAAAATTATAAAAATAATGAAATTTGAATCTTTGTCAGATGGTGATTGTAATCATTAGTCAAGAATCACAATGTTAATATATTAGTTAGGCTATCGGCTGGATAGTAACATAAAATCATCATAAAGGGATGTGATAAGCTTAAACCACGAAGAAGCCAGGACTTTGCCTAAATTAACCACAAGTAGTCGAATATTTCAGAATATATTAATCACTTCAAGAAAAATTCAAAGCGTTTGAGCTGTATAGCAATCCTGCAAAAGATGATAGGTTCACTGTGTAGTCCACTAACAACAAGCTAAAGCCCCCCCCCCCCCGTCCCCCCCCCTCCCCGTTTGGCCCCCCCCCCCCCTCCGTCACGAAACCTCCTCTCCCACAGCGAACAGGAAACACCCCCACCAACACACTGCGAAGAGAACCCCACCCCAACCGCACTGTGAACGGACCCACCCCCCTTGCACCCACCACCACCCATCGTAAGTGCAGACGACGTGACAGAGCAGGAGAAGACGGAAACGGTAAAAGATTTTCTTTTTTCATAAATAGCGACCCATCCGGTTCACCGGTTCGGCGGTTGAACCATGAACTCGACCGGGTCGCACCGGGTCACACCGAGTTGAAAGTATGGGCGATCCGATAACTGATCGACCCGGTCCAGTCACCGGGTCATGGTCTGACCGGTCCGACCGGCCGGGTCGGTCCGGTTTTTAAAACACTGCTCTCGCTTCTTCTTTTTTCTTTCTTTTTGATAAGAGCCGTTTTTTGTTCTATACTTGTTTGGTTAGAGAAAAGTAAAATAAAAATGGATTTATGTAAAATTTTAATATTTGGTTAAAAAATCTGAGAGGTAGATAAAGGATTAAATTTTCATGATAATTAATTTTGATTCCCTAAAAATTAAAATACTTGGACTCTTGGAGAGAGGGAAAGATATACATTAATGGGAGGGAAGAAAAATATATTAATTAGAATCATAGTAAAATGTATGAAAAAGGTAAAAGTTATTTTATATTATTTATATGATTAAATTATTAATTTCGTATCATATAGGCGGAATGAGTTATATAAAAATGTAAATAATCCATCTCAATAGTTAAATTAAAAAATATATAATTAAAATTTTTTAATTTAAATTTAAATTTCATTTAACTATAAAATATAAAGAAGATTCAAAAAAAAAATCAAATATCTAATAAATAATTTTTTTCATGTCTTAAAATATTTCAAAATTACAACCACCACCATAAAAATTAACTCAAACAAAAGTAAACTTATTCATAAAAAGAATAAAAAAATATGTCAGTTTATATATATGAGATTCGCAACTTATAAAATCAGCTTATTTAGTAGTTTAACTAAGATTTATAAATCATTTAATCATTAATAATTTGAGATGTGAAAAATTAGTTTTATGATTTTTTTTCTCGAAAGAAATTAGTTTTATGATATGTATCCTCTTTCTTTTTTCTTTTTCTTTTTTTGTTGTTGAGAAAAGTATCCTCTTTCTTATCTGTGTGAATAAATTAATTTAATATTCATACTTTCATTTATTACAATATTTCTCATCTAAGCAGGATTTGAAATAATTGAAGTATGCATTATATTTTGACGCTTTTCTGAAAGATATAAATAATCTTGTTAGAGGAACTTTAGGAAAATTGTTACTCGTTTTTTGTATTTGCAGCAGAAGATAAGTTTTGTTTAGTTTGGTTTCTGTTAGTAACGGGTTCAGAAGATAAGGCGGATGCACAGAAACAAACAGGGAGATTGGAAGAATACAAATTACATTTCTTTTATATCTGAAAACTATTATCAGTTATCATTAATTAATTGATAAAGTATTTCCCTTATGGCTTTAAATTGGACAACCAACCATTAACATTCTTTACTTCCTCTCTGTATCTGGCATAGTTCGAGGCATCCACGGTAACTCGAGTCTTTGGAAGACGCCTTACTATGATTTCTTGTGCCTGGTGCTTTTTTGAATGCATCCATGTGGATGCTCATCGTTGGCCGCATTTTTCTTGGATTTCCCATTCAGGTAATTATTATTTTATACAACAATAACATTATATACCGATGATTTTTCGTTCTTGCATATTATTCTATCTTAAAAGTAGACAGTGATAATCGCTGGTTCAATCCCTCAACATAAATACATTTATCGTAATTGTCTATAGTCTATGCCAATTCACAAGTATAAAGGAGCACTTAGCATGATGTTCCAATAGACAATAACAATAGGCATATTAATTTGTTGCCAATGCTCTTAACTACCTTTTTGCCAAAAGCTTGGTTGGGCCACAATCCTTGCAATGTTGATCATTGTAAGTGCATTATTTCTTCAGGATTCACCAAGTTCTTTGATTGAGCGTGGTCAAGATGAAAGAAGATTTGAAAAAATTTGAGGAGGAGTTTTAAAGATCTGATTGCAGCCTCGAAAACAGTGAAACAGTCTTGGGCCTCTTTGTTGAAAAAACACAATAGGCATCATCTCACCATGGCCATAGCCATTCCCTTCTTCCAACAACTTACTGCCATGAATGTCATAACATTCTATGCTCCTGTTTTGTTTAAAACTATTCTATTTGGTGCCACTGCTTCTCTCCTCATGTCCCCCATGATTATTGGAGCTTGTAAGTTGTAACGCTGCTGCCACCCTTGTCTGTAATTTTTTAAGGTTCATAAATTTGGAAGAGGTACACTTTTTTTAGAAGGTGGGCTTCAAATGTTAATTTCTCAGGTACGTGCGTCGGATTTTTTTCTTTATTTTGTTTGAACTTTGAATTAAATGTGTACATAATTTAATTAGCTTTAGTAATAAACATTTGTTTTGGGTTGACATGCATGTTGTGATAACAATAGCAATTGCATTTGGAATGGAAGGAAATCATGGTGTCTTGCCCAATTGGTATGCCATAATTGTTGAGGTATTTGTGTGTGACTGAATTTGCATGGTCTTGGGGTGCTTTGGTGTTGGATAAAAAAGGACTGGGATGTTCACACAATACCCTCTGTTGGGTAAAACTCGATGTGTGCCTTTAATACCCTCAAACATAAATCAAATCAAAATGCAGAAACGTAATAGATCAAAACAAGGATAGAGATGGAGAAGAACACACAAATAATCTAGTTTTACGTGGGAGAAAAACCTTCTTTAATGTGAAGAGAAAAAAATCCACGGGACCAAATCCAGAATCAAATATCCACTATAATAATAACAGACAAAATAATACACCATATTGGTGGCTGACTCAACCTCTCCAATGATGGCGATAATCAATCAAACCTAGAGTGTTTCACTCAAACTCTCTCTAGGAATTTCTCAAATGCAAAACATATAGGCTTGCTTAAATAGGCACTAAAAAATGTCACTTGAGGCTCTCAACTCAAACTCTCAAAATGCCTATCTCAATCTCTGCACTGATCGTGTCTCTATGAGTCAATCCGCTACCTCTATCTATAAATATTATATTTATAGAAAGGAATTAGGTTTAGAGATTTCAGCACCCTAATCAGGAATGGGCCGAGATCAACACCTTGAAAATTGGGCCCAAGTCAAACTTTCTTTTTTTTAGTGCATGGAGATTTGGACCTTAAAGCGAAAATTATCCAACATTTGGGATACCTCATGTCCAGTGAGATTTTCTCAAATCCGATATACTGTTCAGAGTATCATGCCTCCGTCAACATGATCTTTACTTTCATCATAGCTCAATTTTGCACCATAATGCTTGCCACATGAAGTTTGGATTGTTCATCTTCATTGCATTTGAGTCATACAATCACACAACATATATAACGGAGATTAAAAGTTAGTTAATGGTCACATGCAGTGTCGGATCTAGGACCCTGGGTCAATGGGGAAAATTTATTTAAAAAAATAAAAAATTTATAATTATCATTATCATATGGGATAGTTGGATTCAAACACGAAGATAAAAGGTACAGAATAGAAAATTTTAAGATAAATATGTGCATTTTATTAAAATAAGAGGATTCATTTACTTACTCTCACATGTGAATTGGTAAGAAAGTTCAAATACATAAAATTAGAGGATGCAAAATATAAAATTAGGAGGTGCAAAATATAATATTTTTGGACAGATATTAGTGGTTTTATTGAAATGAGAGGGTGCATTTGCCCACCCTCACTCCAACATAGCTCCGCCGGTAGTCACATGAACATGTAAAAAGAACATGTGTATTTATGTTGTAATCTTGACTATTCAAATATGATCAATTGGTCTATATTTATCATTTTTTATTTATGACAATAACTAATGTTCTCAATTTGATATGTTCAATATATATATGATCAAAATATTCTGCTTTATTTTATGAGTAAATAAGAGTAATATTCACGAACTTGGTGAGCTTCTAGTTCAGCTAATTTTTGAGAAATAGTCACTTTCTTTTTGCTTGATTCCTCAGATAGCTTTCGAACAAAAAAACAATTATTTTTGGCAGGGGAAACTGTTACCAAATATTGGCATAGATTCCCCTTGAGTGGCACACAATGAAGCACCAAATGCAATCAGTCTAATTTACCACCAATGTGACCTCATTCTAGAGTTACTTTGAATTATGAGAAGAAAATTTATTGGGTATATTTTTTAAAAAAATGAAAGAGACCTAACAATTCCAAAAATGCGTTGACTGTTTGAAAATAATCCAGGGCTCCAAGAACTAGTAAAATTTGTAGCAGTACTAACAGGAGTAGACCCAGTTTTTTCTCCAAAAGATTTATTTTCTTTGTTTATTACTTCAGGCAAGAGCTTTTTCCCAGAAAAAGCAGCACTAGCATCAGCATCCGAATTTTCTGCCTTGGTGGCATTTGATTTGAGCCAGTTGACAACATCACTAAACTTTTCCCGAAATAATACAACTTTCCAAGGTCAATTTTTTCCAACTTTGTAAGTGCATGATTTGCACCATTACATGGAGTGCTTAAGCAGCAGTATAATTCCTAAGAAAAAATGAGCATTCATGCTAAAACTAGCTCAAAGTATTAGAGGAGGAAAAAGACAAGGGCATTAACAAGCAAAGATGCTCCAGTACAGCCTTAGCCGCTATCCCAACAATAAAACGAAAAGCAGGTAACAGGTTAAGGGGTTTACATTATAGATAGGAAGTCCAAAAAATGAAAGCATTTATACTTGTCCTTACTCACAAAACAGACTCCAACTCTGGGTAGAACAAACAGAAATGTTATTATTATCATCATGGACGGTTACTTCTCAAGTAGAATTTCAGTGTTTTCATAAATGTAGGCATGTCTGTGACTGTGAGTGTGCATGCATCTATTTCACTGCAGCATGCACAGCCACGGAAGTAATAGTACTACTAGATATGGGATCAGCTACCTATAAAATGGTACCTTCAATAACACATTAATTCGGTACAGAACTACAGATAGTAAATTACAAATACAAGTGATATATGATTTTAGTGAATTAAACCATGTAAGGAATTGCCATAATACTTGAAGCATGATCTAAGTAATCTCTGACACCATCTTCCCAAAGCTCATCAGGATGATTCTTTAGTTGTGTTTGAACCCAACTGGGAGAAACACACAGCATAACAAGGAGAGGTTATGCAAGAGCCAACATGTCATTTATAACAATAGAAATGCAAAATCTGTAAACCTAGATTTTATCATATCAAGACAAGGTGCTGTATAACAATTAACGACAACTAACAAATAAGCCAAACCAAAAGTCCAGAACATGAGATCAAATCTCATTGACAGAAAAATTGAAATGTGATAATCAAGTAAAAGAAAAACTGTTGACATAGAATAAAAGATGAACCTTGCAAACTGGGTATTTAAAGCTCTCACATGCTGCTGTGATGACTCCGCCCGTTTCATATCCAATGGTGGTGTTGCCACAATTGGTTGTTGGGATGGTTCGGCCCTATGGACATCGAAGAGGGAACCTTCCATTATTCTTTTATTACGGAACTGCATCATCATGATGACAAGGGAGGAACAATAAGGACAGACATTTTTTCTCATACAAAATACTTAAAAGGGGTGTCAAATCTCATCGTCTCAGGTTGCAAATTTCTGTTTGGCCTCCAAACTGAACCTTTAGAAATTGATTTTTCTTTAGGATGGGGGTGTTTACGTTACAGTAACATGCATAACTCAGAAAAAAGTAGAACACTTGCAGACCAAAATTCACATTGAAGTAAGGCAGACATAAAACTTAAATAAGAGTATAAAACCAGCAACAAAAGTGCAAAATATTAAACAGAAACGACCCAGTCTTAATTCCCACCACTCTCCCACAATACTGAAACTAAAAACTTCAGAGGCTGATTGTCAAAGATGGTTAATAATCGCAAACACGTTTGAAATAACGAGTTTTCTAAACGGCTATCTACTATTCCACTTCCAAGCTTTATTGCTCTTCAATCAATTGCCAACGATTACGGAATTACAAAATAAGGAGACACTCTTGGAATGCTAATCACAAGCATCTCTTCGGAACCCATTTTGCGGAAATTCAACGCCAGATAAATTTATAGAACAAAAATAAAAAAAATAAAAAAAACAATATGATTCTCATAGTTCAGAACGAGCTCACAAATTTTATTCTATTCAAAATTGGGGGAAAAAGTTGAAGGTAGAGTACATAGATAAAAAATAAATTAAAGTGGAAGGTCCAAAACGCCAAAAGCAATTGCGTTGACAGTCACACTTACCCCCGTTTCGTTGGTATGGATCTGGTTGGGTTCCGACGCGGCCAAACGCTTCGAACCTTTCATCATCAATTTGGGTAATTAGGGTTTTGCAGCAATTATTAACGGGTTCTGCAGATGCAGAAGCAGAAAATCGACACTGGAATTCGATGGAAAGCCTCCTTATTCTGAAAAGGGCACTTTCAGAAACTAATAAAATAAATACAAAAGTCCAACTATTTTCTCAAAATTAAATCTTACCGTTGGATCGAATAAGGAAGATACTTTCAATTGGGACCGTTTGATGGACCTTGATTAGGATTTTTCATTTACACCGGAAACTTCACACGGAGCACGTGCTGTCCTGATGGCATGTTGACACGAGTGAGGGCCACATGCTAGGCCTTGTTTAAGCCCAATATGAAATGAACTGTCCTTTGCCTTAAACTAAAACTTCCGTCAATTTAAACGCAAATTGTTTCAACCAATTGTTACAACATGAGTTTAAATCGATGGAGTTTTTAGTTTCAAAAAATATTTTTTAATTTAAAAATTATTTTACTTTAAAGAACTTAGTTTTTATTCTAAGAAAATTAAAATTTTAAAAATACATTTAGTTTAAATTTTATATATGTTAATCATGTTAATTATTATCGACATAAAAAATATAAATAAGATGCTAAATACAACTATTATTATGTATTAAATATGATAATATATACAATCAATACCATTTAATAATTATAATTAATTATTCTCATATATATATATATATATTGGTAAAAAAAATATTAAGCTATGTTACATTGTAATTAAACTAATATAATAACATATGTGATGTGTTAGAAAGCGATTCATGTGTCTTGAGTAACTCAAGGCTTGTAAAGTAAAGATTATTTCTCACATAATTTATCTTAACATTATATTTCATTAATGTGTGACTTTTAACATACTTCTCTATTTAAAGATTAATCATATATAAATAAATGATTTTTTAACATTTTCTCTTATGTTCATGACTATTTGTTGTTTAGGCCTAATTCAATCCTACAAATCTAACTTATATGATGAAAATTGTTTTCACTCATATAGTTTATCTCAGCATTATATATCTTTAGTCAATTTGAGATTTCAATATATTTTGTTTTGTCCATGACTACATGTTATGTGAGACTTTAAACATCCATTTATTTAAGAATAATTATAATTTAGATAGTTTTTTAACATCATGCACGAGTATTAAGTTTACACTCTATATGTTTTTAAATTATTTTCTATTTTTAAATTTTAAATAGATATTTTTTATATGAGTATAAAGGGGTCAACTTACTTCATAAATAACTTTAAAAGAGTTATTCTTTATTTCACTATTTATTTTTTTGAGATAAGATGAGATTAATAACTCATTATAATCTAGATGTCAATAAAATAAATGGTGAAGATGAGAGAAGTATTATATATATATATATATATATGAGGGATCAAATTATAGTATTATAACTTTAATAATTATATCATTCTATAATTTTCAACTAAATAAGTAATTTATTAAATATTAAATGCAAGATTTAAACTCAAAATAAAAATTAACTTAAAATAATATATGTCTCAATTTCTATGTGGCTAGTATGCATTCAAATTTTTTAAATTCATAAAAAATAATACCTAATTGCATATTCGATGAACATTAATCGGGACCATGAACATGTTTCATTGCCTAAAAATTTATAGCTGCAGAGAGCAAACATAAATTAGGCAATTTAGCTTCTCCTAGTGTTAAGAAGCTAGTAAACGTGTTCAACTTCAACCAATACATGCAAATGCAGGGAAAACATATTACTTCCAACACAATTTAAAAATAGCACATGGTTAGGTCAACCACGAGCTCGTTGACCAAACTAGTGGAGAACTCAACTTCGAGTTCCATAGCAAAGCCTTGTATTTCTTCTTCAAAAGTTCTCCAACTCCCACACTTGTCCATCTCCTTAACGTATATCTCCCTTCCCTTTCGTGTTTGCAAACTCAAATCTTGTACATGAGATTGCCCGCGTATCCAATCCTCTGCCACGTTGCAAAGATGGCACTTCATGGAATTTTTGATATCAGTATTCTCCCAAATACTCTGCTTGAAGAAATCAAACAACAACTTCTCTATCTCAATTCTCAAACAGACAGATAAAATTGACTTTTTAACACGAGTGAGAAGGTCGAGCGCATTCTTTTATACGTTGTCATGTAATAGGTTATTATTTTCGTTTTGTTTACTCCTAATTGATACTAACACTGGACAAGGTTTTGTAGGATAGTTGTATATTGATTCATCTTCCTGTAGTTCTGACCACGACATCTTTTTCTCTAAGTCAACCAGTTTCATTGAAGCCACGCGATTAAAATTTCGACTCTTCTGGATTTGTTTGGCTCCTGTAATTAGTCATGCTTGCTTCTGTCAAACAAAATAAAAGAGGCTGGGAAAGCATTTTTTTTTGCCACATTCTTTTTAATTCATTATAAAAAAAATTAGCCTCATTTTCTATTTATCGAGTCTCATTTATATTTTTACAAATTTTAATTTTAATTAATAACAAAGAATATGTTACCAACAATGGCTCTAGCCATGGTCAAACCAGCAATCAACATGTCACTACCTACAAATATATTTTTTTAAATTTTTAAGTAAAATTATCGAATTAAAAATAAAATTTATCACTATAAATAAAATTATAGGTTTAAAAATAAAATTTGATAACACCTAAAAATAAAATTTCATATTACTTAAAATTTGTCATGAATAAAATTTTTTGGTGACTCTACCATTGCTTACCAACAACGTTTCTTAAAATATATTTGTATCAACGAAATATTGGAGAAAAGAAGTGAGAAATGACCTTCCAGGATGGAACGCGATGGGGAACTGAAAGGAGATGTAGAGTCTTCATCATCATCAAATAATGGACAGTCTAACACCGATACAGGACTAAATTGTTCCTTCTCATTCGTCCAATCCTTTTTTCCACGAGCGTCAACCTGTAATCCATAAGGTTACTTAAAAAATACTACAAAATTAATGAAAGGGCTAAATGCAAATATGCAGTTATTGGTATTTTCGCTTAATTTTCATCCTCTGATCGAGTATTAGTAACTCGATTCTTTTATAGTGCCACGTCTGGAAAGCTAAATAAATCAAAAGAGTGACAAAAATTGACCTATTAATTTTTGAATTTACAATAAATAATTGATAAATTTCACGTAAAACTTAACATAAACAAAGGACTTGTGTCCTTGACAAAAGTCAACTTGTGACGACACAAAAACGTAACATAAACATGGTTCTTTCCATAAATAGAACACATTTTCCTTTCCTGTTTAGAATTTGAACTTTGATAAATTATATTGTGGCCCACTTATTTATCGTCGATTCTCTTTCGATAAACATTTTGTTAGAAAAATGTTTTTTTTTTGTTGGGCCAAGACAGGGCAAGGCCCCGACAATAAATTGGTAAAACAATAAATTCAAGGTTAAAATAAAAAATCCTAACCTTCCCATCATTAGATAGGCCAAATCTTAACATGATTTATGTTTTTACGCTAGTATTATATAATTTTTTTTGTCCAACACAAAAATATCTAAAATCACTTCAACTTAGAATCAACTTTAAAGTCTTCCTAAATATGAAATAAAACATGTTAAAATTTATTTAAAACTAATTTTGGATTCAAAATTAATAATTAAAAGCAAAACCAAATATACATTAATGTATTGTTTGGTTGGATAAACAATAGGAAGAGAGAAAATGAGAAGAGAAAAGTGTGTGAGAAAAAGTTATTTTCATTAGTTTGGTTAAGAAGAGAAGTAATAACAGACAGAAATTTAAGTGTGGGATCCAAAAAAAAAAAATCTCTTCTCATGATAAGAAAACTTACGAAGAAAGGCTTGTATCATTCAAAATTACAAAATTAATCATGTTATTTCTTATTGTCACTTTATCAAATTGGACACAAACTTTCCTTATAGGACGTCAACATTTTTATATTACAATATAATGAACAATAAAGGCTAAATATGTCTTTAAAAAATTAATTTATTTCTCTCCACATTTTTTTATTCAACCAAATGAGACAAGAGAAAATTTAACTTTTCTTTTTCTTCTACTTCTCTCTTATTTCTTTCAATTCAAACACTTTCAAAATCTATCTATTTTCTACTTATTCTCTCTTCTCTCCTACTTTCTATCCTATTTCTCTCTTCCTGCTTCTTTCTTAATCCAAACATAGTGTGAGTCTATTTAATTAGCTTCTGAATGAGAATATTTTTTTACGTCAATCTAAGAAAAAAGCACGTGTTTAGATTGAGAAATATTTTATTTTTGGATAAACAATTATAAAAAGTATTTTTTTAATTATACTATTTATATATAAGGGAAATAAAAATAATATTATAAATCTTCAAAAGTAACAAGTCAAACTAATATGAAAAAATACGATAAAAAATAAAAATGATGATCAACTATATTTTGAAACTAATTTTATTATAATTAATCCACACATGTTTCTTGTGTATGATAATTATCGTGGACCTAAAATTGATGGGGTTATTCAGTAAAAAAAATCATGGGGTTACAACCAAAACATCAAAAAATTAATTGGGGGTTAAGACTACGAGACCAGTATATAGTTGAACTTTTGGAATCAGACTGATGAATGCTACACCCCACCACGATCTTCACACATGTTCTTGTCTATTTTCTCTGGTTGACATGCACCTGCGACTTATTAATTGTTTTTCTTTCCAAGGTGATAACTAGTCAATGGCGGTACGAATATCAAGATTTCATATATAAATTCGAATAGTAGACAACTTTATTGACGTTGATTAATCTATTGGCATTATTTATATTTAAGTTTAAATATTTTTGTACATGCTTGTATACAGAGTCAGTTCTTGGGCAGTTCTTTATGTTTATATATGGTCTGCAATCTGCATTCAACTATATTTTATATTTAAAATGAATCGGAATGGACTATTTTTGTTTTGTCTGCATTTAGTCTATTTTGTAAATTAAAAAATAAAAAATATAATTGTTTTAATTTTGACAATTCTAAGCAATTTAAGAAGGCATAAAACATACATAAAATAAAGACTAAAAGCTTGTAAAAAGATATTTAAGGATGTGAATTTCACGTTTTGCTGTGAGTGACGATGGTGTGGGGTTATGGGAGTAAATAGTGATTTTGATCTAATTTACTTTCACTAAAGTCACTAAAAATACTATAATTTAAAAAGGGACATTAAAATTATAATTTGTTTTTCACTCTAGTTCTACGATTAAAAAACTTACATAAAATTAAGGTAACAATAATAACACATACGTGAATGTTTATTTCCCTATGTGACAATAAATGATACAAACATGAATAATAATATATAACAGTCGAGTGCATTAGTTGAGATTAATTTATTTTAAGGATTTTTGGTTCCTAAATTTTTCTGAATTTATGTTTTTAATTCCTATATAGATTTTGACCGATTAAAGTCACCCATTATTTTTGTTATCACTTTTAATTTTTATTGTTAAATAACAACATTAATTACTAATGTAATAATAATGTTAATATCCTAATGATTTGTTAAGTTGTCAAGGAATTTAATGAGATAATCACATGTAATTTTTTTTTTAAAACTGTGCGCGTCAACTAGTTTGTCCTCATCCATTTTTAATCCCTCCAGGCACTATGATTTTCTTCAAAGTTGACACCTTTGCTAACTTTCTATGTTATATTTGTAGACGGTTGTTATAGAGACTGAGATTGTTGATCTTGTTATGTTGTCCCAACTTGTTTTCAAATGTCAACAAGGTAGCTTGCATTTCTACCCAAGTTAGATTCTCTTTATCAGATAATTAAACCATTATTGGATTATATTCATTATCAAGTCTAAAAGACTTGAGAAGTTAGATCAAGATTGGAGAGTGGACTTCTTGCTAATTTAAAATTGTCAGCGATGTCTTTCATTTTAGAAACGTATTCTTCCATCTTTATGTCGCCTTTCCTAGTTCATTGAAATTCTCTCTTGAGTAATTTGATTCTTGCTCGAACATTCAAGCCAAAAAATTATTTGGCTTCTTACCAGGTGTCCTGGGAGGTCTTGCAGTGGATTAGTTGTGAAGTCACATTGATGGTCATGTAGTTAAACAACCAACCCAACAACAAATGATCAAGAGCCATCCAATCTTTATATTCTGGACTGATTTTTTTTTTAATTATTACACTTAAGAAAACGGTGAGGAAATTGCTTGTCTACCGTGATGCATCCTCCCTATCCGTTCCCTTGAATAATTGGAAGAGTGAGGTATCACAGGAAAAAATTCTTCTGTCCAACTTCACAGAAACTAAGGAGTATTGAAAGTGGAAAAGAATTTTAAGACTATGTTTGATATAATAGAGTGAAAAGGAACCAAAGTGGGAGAAATGAAAATTCATTATAAGTGAGATGAAAGTATAATTCAATGGATCCCAGTTTTTCAAAAACTTCCAGTACCATTTTATGGGTAACAAACACAACCGGACATTCTCTTTCATTGCCTTTCAACTGAAATAACTTCGTGTTATTTCACCCTTTTAAACTAAAAACACTGTAAGTTTCCCATGGCCTTAGCCTATAGATCCCGAATACCGAGAAAGAAATAATAAAAGATATTGGCTGAAAACATATGGTTAACATTAAAAGGCTTAGAAATATATTCAAATTACAACTTACATACAAAAGAAATTATAAAATTGACTTAAGGAGATGAGAGAAAAAAAATCCTGAATTTAAATATCTTCCATTACAATAAAATTAAAAATTAACATTAAACGATAAAAATAAAAATAAAACTTAAAAAAAGAAAACATTGAGTGTGAGGTTAAAGAGAAGAGTGTGATTATAAATTATAATAATTGATCACTAATTTTTATTTTCATCACATTATTTATTATATATATAATTTTGAACATTTTCCTAATTAATTATATTTCATATACAGATTATGAATTTCCGATCAAATTTTAAGGTTTTTTAATGTAGAGGCAGTATGGCAGCAGGGCAAAAAAATTTAAATATTGTAGTTTTAATAAAAAATTACATATATGCTGCTATTCTAAACTTAAATACAAATGTATGGTACTTAGTGGCGCTTTACAGAGGTGCGACCGGTGGCGCTAGGACCAGACGTCCTCATACGCGCTCTTGGGAGGCGCAATAGGGTGCCAGTGGCGCCCTGTGGAGGCGGGACCATGCACCAGTGGCGCCCAGCGCAGGCGCGACCATGCAGCCTTATATAAGCCCCATTTTGGCTGTTGGAACTCATTTGTTGAGTTCCTCTCTCTCTCTAAAAATCCTTCCTCTGCCTTCTCTCTAGGATTTTAGGTTAGTTTGAAGAAATTTGCAGCGAAGCTCTGCTCAAGTAAGTGTTTTTATATATTATATTAAATTAATATTTTGTTATAAATAATTATTTTTAGTGTAGGAAATTGTTAGGGTTTAGGTTGTTAGTTACGTACATTAAAATACATTTAAGGTAGAATATGTAGGTTGTTAGTGACAAGTAGAATACATTTAATGTCTTTGAATGTTATTTTTTAGTGACCTAGGTTTTAGGGTTGTTAGTTTTTAGGGTTTAGGATGTTAGTATTTAGGGTTTAGGATGTTAGTTTTGAGGGTTTAGGTTGTTAGGAATATGTAGGAAATTATTACTGACCTAAGTAGAATACATTTATTGGCTTTGAAAATTATTTGTTAGTCATACGTAGAAAATTGTTAGTGAGCTAAGGTAGAATATATAAGTTGGATTTGAATATTGTTTGTTAGTAACATGGGTTATGAATATTTTTTTTAGAAAAATTAAATAAATTATGATATTTAAATTTTAAGGAAAATAATTTATTAACAAATAATCCGAAACATAATAATTGTATAATATTTAAGAATTGAATTTTCATGAATTGTTAATGTAAACATTTTGACACTATGAATTGACTAAAAATGATTTTATATATAACTTGTAAACTAGTTAATATAAAAAGGGAAAAAATAGTTATTTTTTACCTAGCATTGTAATTAATTTCAATGATTAGGATGAAAATTAAAGATCGTTGTAGTTAGATTTATTTTGTAATAAACTTTTTTATATGAGAGAAGAGTTATTTTAGTTTTGGTTGAGTGTCAAGCGTGGAGAGAGAAGCAAAAATAACGTAGGATACGTGGTAAGATCTGATTCACCAATATAAATGAGTGTTGTGTTTACCTTGACGCTTATTTATATGAAAATGTAGTATATTTTGATGGCTGAGTCATCGTCATCCGAGTCACCTCGTTCTGCTTCTGACTACGAGGCTGAGCCTACCGATCCCACGACCCATGTGCTTCCCGGACCACATAGATGGGATGTACTTAGGAGGCGCAGACAGCGTACGCATATTTCATAGTCAGTTTGGAATGGCGAACCAGATAGACTGTTGAAGATCCGTCGCGGAGGTAGACCCACAGCTGGCCTCCCAGCAGATGATATTCCAGACGTAGTAGCCCAGTATTTGACTGAGGTTGGTTTCATACATGTCGCGCGAATGCGATACATGGCGGTACCTATTAACCAATTTTGTTATATTAAGCATGTTTAAAATGAATGTTCGCATAACCTGTGTATTGATGAATGAGTTATATTTTCCAGATTGATCCTGCCCTTATTAGTGCTATGGTTGAGCGGTGGCGCCCAGAGACACATACTTTTCATATGCCCCAGGGTGAAATGACTATAACATTGGAAGATGTCGCTGGAATACTAGGGCTGCCTACTGATGGCCAAGTTGTTACCGGACCGACATATGCTGATTGGCCTGCATTATGTAATGAGGTGTTCGGTAATGGACCGGATCCCGCGACCGAGCTAACCTCTGGCAATGTGAAGTTATCATATTTTGACAGGGTGTATCCCTCATGGGATGTAGTTGCTGGTCATCCGCAGAATGTTATATACTTCACCAAGGCTCACATTACTCGTATGCTAGGATCTTGGATCCTTTGCGACCGGTCAGGGGGTAGCGTAGTAGGATGTCGATACGTTGCCCTACTTGCGGGTGATTTTGCTGACATTGGATCCTATAGTTGGGGGTCAGCGGTACTGGCACAATTGTTCAGATAGTTGTGCGACTGTACAGACCCAGATCGAAAAGATATTGGTGGTTGCACAGTGTTGCTGCAGATTTGGGCATGACTTCGATTTCCATGTATTGCGCCCCCTTTGCCATCTACACATGATGTGGATCGACACTTTGGACACAGGTATATTTATTTAGTTTCAGTTAAAGTACCCACGTACATTATGTGCACATGAATTAACGGTTTAATGTTTTACCTTGCAAATAGGTTTAATGGTGTTCGTCGGTTTAAATTGAATTCACTTAATTGGTATCGACACAGTCTGGACACCTTAACCAGGGATGAGGTATGTTTAAGTAATGAATTTTGTTATGCAAATTCTTGTTTGATTTTTGCCTTGATGTGCAACTTGAATTCTTCTTATGTTTGCATTTTGTAGGTTGTTTGGCAACCATATCGTGATTATGATTTCATGGGTGCATCGGCAGAGACAATTCACTTGTGGATGGCTCGTACACCAATAATTTGTTTTCACATAGCCGAGTATGCACAGCCGGACAGGTGTATGCGGCAATTTGGACGAGATCAGCTGATACCTCATAGGCCTGCCAAATTGAAAGGTGTTCATGATTTCACCCTTCGGGGTAAACCCCAGGAAAATTGGGGCCGGAGGTTAAGGAAATTTATAGAGAGATGGAATAGGCGAGGCGAACATGTTGAAGTGCCTCCTGCATTGAATGGTCTGATGTCGCCCAACCATGAGTATATGGGTTGGTATAGACTCTGTGGGAAGCGCTACGTGACGAAGCTGGGGGCCTCACAACATCGTTGTGTAAGTCCTTTCCTTTAAATGATTTATTAAGTATATGCCACATTTTTTTGTTTATGTTTAATTTGTTTCATGCACAGCTCGACGGGTTGGAGAATTTGTATTTTGTGACCTTGGAAGACGAATTTCCAAACCATGGGTTGCATTATGTGCACAGCGAGGTGGGTCGCCTTATTGGTGTTTGGAAAGAAACCGCTCGGGTAGATGAGCCAGGTCCAGAGGCACCACAAACGCAGCTTCCTGCAGAGCCTCAGTTGTCACTGGATGTTGGCCGTCGTGCCAAAGAGGGTCGAGGATTGGGACGTCGTCGCCATCGACTGCCAAGAGTTCCAGAGCCTATTCCTGAACTTAGGCAGCCTACGGAGGCGGGATATTTTAGGCCACCATATATAGGTCAGCAATACGGCATTCAACAAACATATTTTCAGCCCTCTCAGGCACAGCAAGATACCCAGACTGACACGTGCTGGCCACCCTGGGAGTTACAAACCCCCATGGACACGGGCACATTTTATCATCCACATCCCACAGCTATGAACACTGAAGCAGGCCCGTCGTTTCATCATAGTCCAGTACAGATGCCATCATGGGAACATGGGGGGAGCAGTAGTCACGGAGGCCATACTTGGAATGATGATGATGTTGACGCTATGTATGCTGACCTCGATTATTCCTCAGCTGCTGTTGCAGGGCACGATGCCCAAGTCGTACATGAGGCCTTTTCACAGTCTGGGCGTGGCCGTGGAAGACGTATATTGCCTGATCGCCAAGCTCGTCATAACCAGTGGCCCCCACCTTCAGCTTAGTGTTTTTGAGTTATTATTTGTTACTTATTATGAAGTGTTCTATGGATTTTATTCGACTGTTGTTGATTACATTGTGATGATGCGTGTTTCATACATTTGTTATTAATTGTGGATGCGTTTTTTGTGGAATTGATTTACCGATACAGCACAACAAATAAAAACATAATCGAAAAGGTGCGATATTACATTTCATTCAATAGTCACGAAGATGTGCGACGAGTAGGACAATTACGATGGTTATGTCCAGCTAATGTACAAATACCACACCTAACACGACTTTGGCTAGTCTCAACCTCATCCATCTCATTGCGTATTCTAGTTGCCTTCGGACGACCTTTTGCACGCAACATAGACTTGTCAGGTATGAGTACTGGATCTGTACTCGGCGGAATGGCTTGCTCATTACCAATTGGATGCCATGGAAATGAGTATGCGTTAACCAAGTTCGTCAAAAGGAATACATCATCCACATACATTGTCGGTGGCTGACGAACATGCATAGCGGCTGCTACGGCATGACTACAAGGATACTTGAATGCCTTAAATTTGCCACATTGGCAGAACCGTTCAGCGAGGTTTACAGAAAACGATTTGTCATAACCATCATCAACCTCGAATTCAGACTGTTCCACATTATATGTACGAACATAATGACAAGTAGCAGTTGTTTCATTGGCCCTCAACATAGTCACGACATTTTTGCAAAGAGTTTGTCCACCTTGCAATTGGTTAGCAGCCGATTGCCCCCGGGATACGAAATATTCTACTAATCTGCTATATGTGTGTTTAACCAAAGTGGTTAATGGCATGTTTCTTGCACCCTTTAAAACCTTGTTAACTGATTCTGCCAAATTTGTGGTCATGTGCCCATACCTTCGCCCCTCAACATCATATGCACGCGTCCACTTTTCTTTTGGGATGTTATCAATCCAGTTTGCAACCTTAGGACTAGCATCACGAAAACGTGCAAAAGGCAACCTCAAAATCAATCATAGAAGGAGTATACCCTGCACACACAGACATGTTGATTACAATTCAGGCAGCAACATACGAAAAATGAATCATACATAACTGTTCGTGCAACATACCTAAATTCATTAAGGCCCTCTTCAAATTTTCATTTTTGAACTTCTGATTAAAATTGCTAGCAATATGACAAAGACAGAACACATGATAAGCGTGCGGTGGCTGCCATCCAGGGTGCCTCTCAACTGCAGATAGTATGCTTTGGTGCCGATCAGAAATTAGACAAATATTTGTCTTGCTTGTAACATGAACACGAATGTTATGTAGAAAGTATTCCCAAGCTTGCAGTGTCTCACCCTCAACAATAGCAAATGCAAGTGGCAAACACTCATTATTACCATCTTGAGCAGTGGCAATAAGCAACTTTCCTTTGTACTTGCCATATAAATGAGTGCCGTCAATTTGAATAACGGGTTTACAAAAATTGAAAGCCTCACAACATTGTCTGAAAGTCCAAAAAATGCGGTGAAACACGCGTTTATGATAAAATATTCTATGACAGACATAATAATCTTTGGTTTGAATATTATAAGCAGAACCTGGTGAAAATCGAAGCATATAGTCACACCACCTCGGCAAGAAAGCATATGATTCCTCCCAATCACCGTATATAATTGCCATGACTTTCTGTTTTGCATACCAAGCTTTTCTATAGGAAACTTTGTATCCAAAAGAATGTGTTATCCTCTCCTGGACTAGTCCAATTGAACATGATGGATCATGCTTAATCATCCCTAATTAAAAAAAATGTCATGTCCACATTAATAAACTAAGAAAAGTATGCGTTATAATTAATATCAATAACGTACCTAGTACCAGTGAAACAATAACATCAGCATCAAGTTGTCTGTGATCCTGAGAAATGTGCTGATTCAGGCAAATGTGATCCCCACCCCATTTGGTCACCACCCATCTCTCACCATATGTTGGTTTCATTACCCTAACCCGCCACGGACAGTTCTGGTCATGCGCATGACATTTCATGCTTAACTTTGTCGGCGTACTTTCAACAACAACAGCTTCTTGATGCTCCTTCATCAGGTTCCGCTTTATTGCCATTTGTGCCTCTTCTTTCGATGCAAATTCTTGTTTAACAAACAACTTATTCCCTAATATCCATGGACCTTCAACTGATCCGGAACCGGTGCCAGAATCTTGTTCACTCGGATAATCCCAATCAATGTATGTGTAATGTGGGATTCCATCCCAAAAATTATTACTACCCTGACCTACATAACCAAATTCCTAATTTTTGAAATAAAATACATAAAATAAATACCACAGATGTAAATAGCTATTGTTCCGTAACGCACCTTGATATTCATGTTGTTGTTGCTGCTCATCCTCCCCACGTCCTGCTGGGCTTCCAAATGAGACTCAGCCACAAAAGAGTTATGTCCTTGTGTTTGCCTTGCGTTTGGCCCATCATCGTCCGAAGCACTAGCGTTTTCCGCAAGAAGGCGATCTTCCATTGCGATGTTTTCATCATCATCATCATCATCATCAACATCGTCGTCCATGACCCAAGTAGGATCATTTTCATCTTCTATAGACAAATTAAGAGGTGGAATAACAACTAATGCATTATGGGAATAATCAAAACGCACTGACCTCATTGCTAAATCAACATCCTCTGCTTCATCAATATCCACATACAACTCTAGGTAATTTTTTCTTGATTGGTTGAAGAATTCTCCTATTACCATTTCCACGTCTTCGTTGTCCACAACTTGCATGCTAATATATTTTGAGTCACACCATACTCTTGCAGTCACCATACTGATGAATTGATTACCTTTAATACCTAATTTTTGACTAATTCTCTGGTACAATTCTTTAATTATTGAGTTACACTTCAAATGAGTTGGCCTTTTTTCACCTTCAAAAATGACACCACCTCGGCCCTCAACTTTGCTCCCATTATAATACAACACAACACGAACACTATCAGCATTTGAAGACATTTTTCCAATATCAAACACCTCAATCTTCAATCTCCTAAGATTAACCGTTCACTGGCCCACTAAAAGCCTTTCCTCCACAATCATCAACAACTATGGCTTCACCCTCAATCAAGTTCTCGGTCTTACCTAGCGTAAAAGATAATCGAATCCCTTGAGTTTTGATTCTGAATTAATAAAATAACAATAAAATTGAGATAAAAACAAATAAATAAAGAACTCACATAATTCTAACATATATTGCTAATTATTGATTGAATTATAACTAACTTAACCCTAAAAACTAAGGTGTTAGCAGCACATCAAAATATTTTTATAATCAAAAGTTATGAGACTAATCGCTAAGAAAATAGAGTATAACTTAAAGGGCAACTCTTCTTCTACAAATGTTGCTATATTCACATAGCAAGAAATCAAACTCCTGGAAATGACATTTACAAACATTGTAAACTAATTACATGGAAAGTTTTATTTTGTTAGTTAACTTTTCTCTTAATCTTTAATTAATTTAAATATGTATTTATTGTGAACAGAAAATAAAATAAGAAATCTCATAACAATGTTATTAAAACAAAATGGAAACAACAATTTTTATGTTTAAATATATTTTTTTTATCCTTATAAGTTAATTTTTTTTTATTTTTGATCGTTCATTTTTTTAATTTTGATTCTTATAAGATATTTTATTAACTTTTAATTTCTGTAAATTTGTGTTTTTTTTATTTTGTCTATGTAAATGTAATCTTATGAAGAATATAAATGAAAAAATAGAATAGACTAAAATTGAAAAAATATAAACTTACAATAACATCATGATATTTTACGAAATGGGTAATCACGTTCGGGCAAAAAACAAAACCGGGTCATCAAGTTAGAAACCCAAACCATGATCAAATCAATAACCTTTAACCATAGCATTGAGAGATAGAGAGAGATACCAATGAGGAAGGGGATTGAAGAATGGAGACACAGTGGCCACAACACTTTTACAACGTACAAAATTGCTCAGCCAGCATAAGTTGTGAACTCATCATGCACGAAGGTTGGTTATATAGGCCAGGGGGCAGAAACACGCCTGGGGTAGGCGCCTATGGAGCAGAAACCCCGCGCCAATGGAGCAGGGAGGCGCCCAGGGCAGACGCCATCAGTGGCGCCCCAGCTGGGCGTGACTAGCCCTTGGTGGCGCCCCACCTGGGCGTGACCTAACGCGTCCCATGCAGACGTATCCAGTTGTCATACATTCGTAATTAAGTTTGAAACAGCAGTACATACGTAAATTATTATTAAAACTGCAATAATTTAATTTTTTTGCCATGGCAGCAAAGGATCCAAGTGCGTAGTACGTAGTGCTGCCCTCTTCGTACTAATGGGATAAGAACCGTTGAATTGGCCAACTATACTTGTTATTAAAATTTAATCACGAAACAACCACCTGTATCATACATACAACTACCATATGTTTAACTCCACTCAACTTAATCGATCGAGTGATTCTTAATTTATCCATACTACAGGTCCCTAAAAATATAGAAAATCACATACACAGAGAAAGGTGTTCTCGCTTATCATCAAACATGCATAATAGTCATACTCTTAATGACGTACGCGTCAAATTGAGAAGTTCCATAATGAGACTTCATCATCATGAAATATGTCGACGTCATTCCAGTCCCTACCATCTCTTGCACAGGGTGGAGGAGACATCAAAGGCTCATTCGCAAGACTCAAAAGCAAATCATGCAAGTCTTGAGCCTCGTCCTGCTTCAGAGGCTCTTGAACTTCATGATCATTCGTGATCATCACACTCTGCTGTTGTTCAATATTAACGTCGTCCCCAGCTGCAACTGCAAATGCCTCAGCAGCCTCCCCTGCCGCTCGCCGTATATCCACCGCGTCGGTGGTCACCGGCAACGTCAACCGCCAAATGGAGTCCGCGAAGTTGAGGCACGCGGACTTTCCCCTGAGCGCGAGCGCGGCGACGTCGTGCGCACGTGCGGCCATTTCGGGCGTTGGGTATGTCCCGAGCCAAATCCGTGAGTTGTTGTTGGGGACTCGCGTCTCGCAGACCCACTTGTTCTTGTTCCTGAGACGTACTCCTCGGTACACGGGGTGCCTTGTCTCCTTGAACACTCTTCTCCCTGCTCGCTTCTTTGGCCTGACGCTAGAATCACTTCTTCTTTTGAGTGGGTGCTCCTTGTTTCCGACGAAGAAGATGCTTCTGCTGAGTCGTGGAATATTCCATCACAGTTCAAATCTTGGTCCAGAGGAGATTTAATGTTCATTCCAGAAGTTGGTGTTGTTCGGTTTGGGTGTTGTGTTGTTGTTCTAGTGTGGAGTGAAGTATCTAAAGTTTCTGGTTTTAGTCGAGGAAGGAGTGAGGGTGGCATATATATAGCTTTTTGAGGATGGTTGGACGTACGAAGCTGCTATGTGGACACGGTCTCGGACACCAGGCGACACGGGTGGGCCACTGTAATTCCAATCCCACTACTGAACTAAGCTGTAGGGGTAGTGTTGAGGTAAGACCAATGAAATAGATTGATTTTCACGTAAAAATTATTATTCCATTCAATTCATAAAAAAAGCTCTTTTATTGGATTAGTTTGGGAATGGTGTTAAATTAAATTTTAACTAATTCAATCTGTTAGGGATTGGACGGATTGGATTAGATAAACTATTAAACTCAAGAAAATACATATATATATATTCATTTAATATGTCTGTAATTTGATTGGATTTTTTATTTTAAGTTTAAGTAAAAAAAATAGATTGAATCAAAAAAACATTTTTTTTCAATTTATTTCTCTTAAAAAATTATTTATGTAAGTTTTTTTTAATTGATTAATCTATCAGTTTAGAATGATTTACATGGATTCTTAAGTTAATTAATGAATTAGAAAAAGAGGGATTCTTAAGTTAAACTGCAACTGTTAACTTTTTCATGGATAATAATGATATAGCACAAGGTGAAACAAGCTTCTGGCTGTTGTTGACACTTGACCTGGGTGTCTCCCACTTGGGCTCCTGTCTCCAGCTATTAAATAATGGTAATGACAAAAGTTATTTATATTTTTGAAGATAATGACAAAAAGTTTAACACGTATTTTTGTATGATTTTATCCATATTTAGTTACTATTGATGCGCCTCCTAAGTAGTGAGAATATCAGTGTCACTATCACCATTTGACGGACACCACTGCCTCGATGATTTTACTAGTATTCCTGACTGGAATTATTTAGCCACGTTTCGTTTACAGTTATTTTAGTTAATCCAAATATTCTAACTATCTTGTTAACAGTGAGTGTATCAAGAGTGTTCGATCAATTTTCCTATTAAATATATTTAAACATTCAAAGAGTTTCCCGGACAAGAATTTTAAGAATATTTAGTGCATAATGTTTAATATATTATATTATATATTTTTAAAAATTGCATTGAATAATTCAATATTTTGAATATATAAAAAATCATTATTTTTTAACAAGTATTTGAAGGACATGTGTTTAATATTGAGTCTAATTACTTTATATTTTTAATATTTTGTTTATAAATTTAGGTTGTACTGGAGGTGGAGTTAGAGGTGGCAGAGGTCAGTGGTCTGAGAGACCTGGATTAGCGTGATGAGGATCAAAGGGACCAGGAATAGGGTAACGAGGTTGGAGATCAAGTAGTGGTAACCTAATTTCACGTACTTGAGGTTCACGCTCTGGAGGAAATTTGGGAGCACCATTCTGCTCTTCTGTTGGATCTGAACTCCCATTGCGACTTCTTCTTCTCCACTAGTTGTCACGGTCATCTTCGCGGAGGAATGTGAATGTGATTTTTACTTTTTCTATTGGTACTGAGAGGAGAGCAACACAACCAAATGAATGTAGCTTCTCTGCTCGCGCAGGTGCTCACACAAGTAATCTCTCTTTTTCTTTTTTGGGAGCTTAATGAACGAGGGTGACACCGCGCCGCGGTCCACGGTGGTGGCGTGGCGGTAGTAGTTTCTGTTGGAAAGGGAGAAGAAGAGGGAAAAAAAGGGAGAGGAGAAAAAAAGTTAATGAAGTGACAGTTATGTGTAATGATTAGATTCAGGACGAGATATTTTATCTATTATATTATTATTATTTAATAGAACGAGATTAATATAAAATATTATGTTGAAATATAATTTTATAAAATATTTAATTAAAAAATAAATATGATATATTTTTTAGGTACAAAAAATTTAATTAAATCTAAAATCAATTCCGTTAAACATGAAAAAACAGGTATTATGAAATCGCGAGATTCACTCTCAGAGTACAATTCGCCACCTTGTCTATTATATGATATATAAACACTTTTTATTTTAGATATTTTATTAATATTTTTAAATTTCTATATTTTTTTATCACATTATAAATCTTATGATATTTATATTTTGTATTCTGTTAAATTTTTTTCTAGACACTGAATTGAACGTTTGAGTATTTGTAAATATACTATAGAAATTAATTAGGATCGTGTAGACCAGAAAAAATTCCATGTGAATATTCCCTTTTTCGTAAACGGGTGATTAACTAAGTTCCAAAGTCGGTTTTTGCTGTTGCATTGCGCTTGTGACAGATACGTTTGTCCTCTTTCGCTTCTTCTACGTGCCCCTCATTTCTTCTTGTCGTTTTCGGTAACTAATTAGTTCCCCAAAGCATTTTGGACCGCTGAAAACACGCATATACTATGAATATTCTGATTAGAACATTCTAGCAGGAAAACTCTACGAAGCATCGTGTTATAAAGTAGGATATTTGGGAACCGATATTTAGGAAGACTCACAGGGGCTTGTCTGGACTTATTAACTTGAGTTCAAAAATACATTCGATCAGGTCTTTTTTCGATGCCTAAAAGAACAAAGGGCTAACAAAGAAAATATAAAAAATTAAATTAAATTTTAGTCAGCTGTAATAATTATATACTAGTATTTTTTTAGAAGAGTTATATACTAGTATTTATAGCTTGGTCTATTTGCAAATTAAATTAATACAAAAAGAAATCGAATAAAAGCATTTACTCACAACTTACTTAATGCAATTATATATATATATATATATATATATATATAATTTTTAAATGGTATATTATATTAATAATTTATAGAAAGAAAAAAACTATTAAAAAATGTCACAAATTATGTTTGAAAATATTATTATTTCTAAAAAAATATAAAATAAATTAAAATAAAGAACACTTAAAAAATTCACTAACATTAGAGTCTTATGTATAGATAAAGTCATAAAGATGCGATCACGAGTGACAACTGACAGCACCACTAAAAAAAATTAATTAGACTTTCGGGAGAGATTGATAATGAGTATAACGCACACCACATACACACATATATATATATCATATATATTTTGCAGCAAGCAATAAGATAGTAAAAAGTGAAACAGCCCTCAGAAATTTTCATCTAAATATTTATGCTATTAATTATCTCCACACGTAGAGATATCAAGTACGGATACAAGTATAGTACGTACTACGTAGAACAGTTGAACAGAGGATATTATGATATGATATCAGAACTCAGAAAAAAGTAACACCATCCAATGCTCTTGTTCAGTAGTTCTCAATTTACATAATTAAGCTTATTAAAGTCCTTAACTAAGGGTGTGGGATATGATGTGAGACACGCCAATGTCAAAAATAGCTCCACAAAGTTTCACCATCTTGCTTCTCCGGCGAGTTATCGGACGGTGGCGGGCTCATTCTGGGCGGCAACAGAAGCATTCCCCCGGCCATGTCCCCACCAGCAAACTTGGCATACCAAATATGACTTCCTCGTCGATGAAATCAGTTTCAAACCACGAAGTTGAAGCAGTGCAGGTAGCTTCATTATCAGTTATTGATGCAATATTTATGTTGTGGTTGTGGGTAGCTTCAGTTTCAGTTTCAGTTTCGGCCTTTATCATTGCGGCTGCAGTGGGCAGCACTGCGAATATCCGCAGGAGAGTTGGTTAAAGGCATTTGATACTTTGAAACCGAGTGAGGTGTTGGGCTTGAATCCGAAGCCAAGTCCAGCCCAATAAGGAAATATTAGGGTTCCTTATTTTAGTAGGTCAACAGTTACTTCTTTTAATAAGTTAGCAGTTAATTTGAAACCACAAGAGAGAGAAAAGGAGAGGAGAAAGAAACCACCAAAATTCGCATTTGGAGAAGGGTTGAAACTGTCATCCTTCAATCTTCTCTATCTCCTTGGTTAACCGTTGGATCTTGGTGAAACCTTTACAACAAGTTCGTGACTCACCAATATTAACATCTAACGGTTGGTTCCGTGAATAGAGGCTTTTAGAATCACCAGAAATTCCCAAACCGAATTGATTCTGTAACCATTTTCTGAAGCATGCAGTTTTATTATGAGGGACGTTTCTCTCACATTAACCGTTGGATCGCGTTCAAACTTTGAGAAACGGTTAATAAAATCGGTTACTAGATTCTGACCGTTCAGATTATTCATTAAAATGTTTTAAGAGAGATTGTTTCAACTGCAAATAGAGGTTATCATAATTTCTGCTCTATTCTGTCTTGTTTCGGGCAGTGATACTAAAAAATGGTTATCTCTTTGCTTAACCGTTGGATTGTCCTCAAATTTGATCAGTGTGTTCCTCTCTTGCAATAAGTCAATTGGACCGTTGGAATTTGTTAGTTGTTGTTTCTGGTGGTAGAAATAAATTTCGTACAAAAGCCTATTTTGTATGTTTACCTCTTGTGATGGTTTGATACAACTTTTGTTAAAGTTGTTTGTTGATTGTAATGGTTGTTGGAACCATTTTGTAATCTCACTTTATTGATAGTGAAGAATTTGGGTGGACTCCGAGATCGGTCCCGTGGTTTTTATTTCTCACATTGAGAAAGTTTTCCACGTTAAAAATTGTGTTGTGTTGTTACTTGCATAATTATTGTTTGTGCATAAAGTATTTTGCTTGTGCAAGACCATTCATAACAGGTCCTGGAAGGGGAAATTGGTATCTTTTTCCCAACATGAGGAAGGTTGAGAACAGCGCCGTCGCCTTTCAAGGCCAACGCGGCAACCTCGTAGGCAGCGGCGGCCATCTCCGGCGTGGGGAAGGTGCCAAGCCATATGCGAGAGGCCTTGCGTGGCTCGCGGATTTCAGAGACCCATTTCCTTCCGCGGCAACGGATTCCGCAGAACAGTGCATGGGTGTCTTTTGAAATGATTTAAAATGATTTAAATAATTCTTATTAAAAAGTGAAATATGCAAAGATTAAAATAATTTAACTTTCTAACTATAAAAGTCATTTTTCCTCTTCATTTTGAAGAGATTGAAAACATATAGTTATACTTTTAGATTCATTTTTCTCTCCATTCCCTTTTTTACCTTATTTTCTTCGTATCTCTCTTTTTCACTCGTTTTTATTTTTTAATTTTTTATAAACTATTAGTGTGGTGCATCCCAGCAAAGAACTGGACAGCACCAAGACACCAAAGATTTCATTAATGAGGAATTACAAAAGATATATGCAAAAAACGCCCAACATAAGAGCGAGGAGAATCTATAGGTTGGGAGAGTAATCCTATTCCCAAGGTACTTCGCTCTAGCTAAAAGAAGAAAAGAGTCCCACAAGAAAAACGTAGTCGTAGAAGAAGCTCGATTTAAAGTTAGCAAGTGTATAGGCACAAATGTTTCCTTCCATGTAGATGTGAGACAAAAATAGGCAATTCATCCATCTCCTATGCAAACTCCAGGGAACAACAAAATGGTCTTTGAAGGCCTTGATAACCAACTCAGAATCACATTCCAACCAGACTTTATGCCAACCTTTTTCTTTTACAATTTCCAATGCTCGAATAACAACAAAAAGCTCCGCGAACAACATTGTTTGGACACCAATGGAGCAAGCAAAACAGCCCAAGACCTTACCAGTGTAGTCCCTAAAAATCCCTTCGGTACCCGCAAGGCCCGGAGACCCTCTTGTAGAGCCATCAATATTGCACTTGATGGTGTCGAACAAAGGGGGAGACCAAAGCACTTGCTTGATACAGGGCGCTTTAGACTTTGTTTGGGAGTTAGGAGGGGAAGGGAAGGAAAGAGATTCAAGGGGAAGGGAGGGGAAGGAAAGGGAGGAAAATGAGGGAAGTTTCTTTTTCCTTGTTTGGGAGTTAAAAATATATTAAGAGAGGGAAATATAGAGTTAATAAGAAACTTTTACAATTTTTTCCTTATTTAAAAAAGTAATACATTATATATTTTACACTGATTAGGGTAGGATAATAATTTTTTATTAACATTGACTGGTATAAGATAATAATTTTAGTTACTTTTCCTTCTAAAAATCCTCAAAATAGGAGGGACAACAATTTTAAGGCTTTGGAGGATTTTAGAGGAGTTTTGAAAATCCTCGAATCCTTTCCCTCAAAAATTAAAACTCCCAAATAAGGAAATGTCTCTACATAAACCTTTCCCTTCCCTCCTTTCCCCTCCAAAATCTCTCTCCCAAACAAAGCCTAAGGGGATCGAATGATCACATAAAAGGGCTTCAGAAGGGAGAACTCCTCCATGGAGTGAGCAAAAATATATTTTTAGGAAGTGTACCAATTAATTTAGAAAGTGTAACAAATACAGGGCACTCATGTTCTTTTTTTGTTATACAGGACACTCGTGTTCTTTTTTGGTGTATAACTGTAACAAATAAATATAGAAAGTATAAAATATAATTTTGTAAGATAAATACTTGTTATATTATTACATGAGAATAGGTTAATGGCTTCAAACATATAAAATTAGGTGTAAAATATAAAATTTTAAAATAAATACTTATAATTTTATTTAAATAACAAGATATATTTGTCCATCATTCTCAAATGTGTATTAAAATTTATTAAGTAATCCCAAATCACAAAACAACTAATGGTGCTAATCAATATCTATATATATATGACCCTATTTAAATTTTCCAATTTGTGAAAAATAATAATTATATATCATATAAAAATTACTTATAATTACAATAGTAACAGTAATAGATCACTTAATAATTTCTCTTCTATTAAACCATGGCTAGTAAAGTAAGGAAACCTTTATTTCAAGGTATATCATTGCATTTTCGGAAATTGCATTCCCAATAATGATATGTTTGGTTGACATTAGTAATTGCAAAAAAGTAAATAAGTTTTATTTAATTAAAAAATCAAAAAATGGACATGGAAAAAGAATGTGAAATAATGTAGTCGGCGAAGCAATTAATCTAAAAAGTAAATATAAAGATTTTATATTCATGATAATCAAGTATTGAATATAATTTTCCTAAAAAAACTTGTATCAAACATAAAAATTATGATATTCTTAAGTTCACAGTTTTCGGAATCTTTTACATACTTCAAAGCACACGCCTCCTAATAAATTGCTTCTATCCTTTTCTTTTTCTTCTATTCTTTCTTTTTACTCTACTTATATAAACCCCTAATAAGGTATACATTATATTTAAAAATAATGCTTGTAGAATCCCCTAATATGAAAAGTGATATAATATGGGAAAAAATATACAAGTCATAGCGAATGTTTGTAATATATGGATTTCTGTACACCATTCTTCCCCACATTTATAGTATATAGCTATAGGGGACAATAGCCTTAGCGGATTTAAGGTGAACCACTTCTTTTCTCTTTGTTCAGAAATGCAGTAAAGAGAGGGATGGACCAGTACTGGCATGCTTAAATAGAGTATGTGTATAACTGACTTTCTATATATCAATTTTTTAGATAAATCAAATATTTACAATTATATAACATTGTATTTAATATTTAATTATATTTTGAAAATTATAATATACATTAAAATAAATTTATTTCATAAAATATTAAATATTTTAAAATTTTATAAAAAAAACATTTAATTTATTCAATATTTTTTTAATTTAACACTTTGACAAGTGAAACTTAATATATATATAATTACTAATTATATTAATTTTATGTTATATATTTAAATAAATTAAACACAGGAAAAAAGTTTTAAGAATAAGAGTTATATTATTTACATAATATTTTTTTTATATTATTTGTGTTCAATTTAACCGAATGCAAAAAAAAATTTAGTCCAACAAAAGTTAAGCACATTATGAGCATGATTGATATTTGATTCAGTGAATTGATAGACATGTCCATGATCTTTGACCTATGATCAAATAAATAATATCTTTAATTTTTTTACTACATGAAATATATTTTTTATTAATTATTGTGTAGCATATTTTGTTTATTTTTTTTATAACTTCTTTATAAATAAAATTTGTATAAATATAAATTTTCTCGTTCCAATACAATTTCATAACTTTTAGCTACTGCAGAACTTTGCCAAATATTTAACTTCGTACAGTTACAGCGTACAAGCCACCGGAACTCTTGTCTGCTGCTATTCTTACATTAGTTTTTGGGTAATCTGGGTCCACTTGTCGTTTGTTTCATTTACAACTGAGTGTGATACTTTAGTATATTTTCAAACTCGACTGTTGTCCAGTGCCAAGGAAAATCATAGCATTGATAATAAATAATTAGTTTTATATTTCTTCGATTCTACAATTTAACTATGCTTTATTCTATACTTCTATAAATTTTGTCATTTTCTCGTGGGTTTTTCTGTTGGAATTTTTTGCAGATTTTACTATTACTATTACAAAAATATATGATTAGTTTCTTAATGTTAAGAAAATGTGTAGAAAATGTTTATTTTTCCTGTAAATGCTAACACTAATTTATACTGGTAAGAAAAATTCAATGTTTCTTGTAGATTTTCTACAGTTTTATTTGCTAGAAGAATTCACAGATAAACCTACAAATTTGAAAACATGTTGAATAATGCATTTTGTATAACGAGATCCAAAATATATATTATAAAATTCGTGCAGATTTGCCACATTTTTTTTTAGTGCAAAATCCTTATCACATTTCATTCATAATAGAATCATGAATACAATCACGAGGATACTCAAATAAATGTAGACTAACATAAAACCTAAACACTCCAGATAATAAGTATGCAGCTTAATTGACTTGTCTACGAGCAAACTTCATAGATAATTTGTCAATAAAGCTGAGAACTTCCTTATATTATTTTGTTATAATAACACCAAAATCAAAATGCATAGAGACATTTGTTATGAGACTTAATTTGAATATTCGAAAATTTGTGAAAATTAATTATAAACAATTAAACTTAATAGGACCAAAATATAATTTAACCAAAAAATTAAAGTCAATGTTAATATGACTCATTTTACTATTTAAGAGCATCTCCAATAGGAGATACCCAATTGGATTTTTTAAGCAATTTATTTTGTTCCAATATTTTTTATGGTCCCCACTCCCCACAGTGTCATATCATTCTTAAGAAATTCATCCAATATTTTGTTCCAATGCAAGAAACCACAAGGTACTAAAAAAAATCCACATATTTATATTTTTTTAAAAATAAAACTTAAATTTTTTTCAATTTTCATAAATATAAATTAAAATAAATAAAATGAAATGCGTAACAATATAAAATAAAATTTTACATAATAACAAATAATTAAACATAATAACATCAAAATAAATAAAAAAACCTAGACCTAAAAAAAATATTACATAACTAATTCGAACATTTTTGTTTGTCTTGAAATTTTAACATCTATTTTATTTTCCAGATATATTTTATTTTCCAGATCAAAAATCAAACGGGCTCTTTTGTTTATGTCTTGCAATTTTATTGTTCAGCCCATTCCCTTCCCATTTATTATTTTAAGATTGTTGAGCCCATTCCCCTACATAGACCAGACTTGTCTAAGTCCACTAGAACCTTCTGCGTGCCTCTCTTGCTTCTTGACTTCACTTCACCTTCTTCACTTCTCCTTCTCTGTGCATGACCTTCTTCACTATCTTCTCCGCACCTCATCGAAGCTCTTCTCCTCGAGCCAGTTGTCCTTTCTCTGTCGCGGTCCTTCGCGATCGAGGTCCCTTCTTCACCGCCGGGGTGTGTGCATGCGCCAACGCCGTTCGTCGTTGTCCTCGCCAGGGTGTGCATGCGCCAACGCCGTTCGTCGTCGTCCTCGCCGTCGCCCTCTTCCTCGAGCAATCGGTATGTGGTAGGTAGTTATTTTCCTTCTTTATTTTCCTTGGTGGTTGAGATTGTTAATCTTAAACAATTTAATTGCCTTGGTGTCAGTGTGCTCTGGAATCGGTTGGATTCTCACATAAGGTTTTCTGGTTAAAGTTTCTCCTCTTAGAGCAGCAACATAGCGATCATTGGTATCCTCCTTCCACTGTAGCTCTCCTAGGTACTCTGCCAGCCTCTCTTTATTGACTTGCCCCATCATCTGATTAATCTTGATTAAGGGTGGGCAAAAAAAATCTAATATCCACATGTAAGGGGTTTTCTACATACACTATATGATTTTCAACACGCACTATATATTTTTTTAATGACCAAAGTACCCTTCCAGCACAATATTAAGCCAGGCCATGCTTTTTCATTTCAGTTGTGGATTTTGCACAGTGCATTGCGATTCCGTTGTTGTCGTTGCTGGTATAGCTCACTTTGTGAGTGCATTTGTTGTTTTTAGCTTCGTCGGAGCTTCATTGGTGGCTAGCGGTGGTCGTCGGCGTGCTGTGGTGGTCCAAAAAGGTAAGATCTGGTGCTTACGCGTCGTACGGATTACGTAATCCGTAAGCAGCATACGGATTACCTAATCCGTAAGTAGCATACGAATTACATATTCCGTATGATACTTACGGATTATCTAATCCGTGTGATACTTATGGATTACATAATCCGTATGATACTTACGGATTATGTAATATGATGCCATTGACGGATTAGGTAATCTGTATGATGCGTACGGATTACATAATCTATATTGATTTTACGGATTATGTAATCCGTATGCATCATACGGATTACCTAATCCGTCAATGGCATCATATTACATAATCCGTATGTGATTTTTTTTTTTAAAAATAATTGTTAAAAAATTGAAAAAAGATTATTAAAAAGTAAATTGTTTATGATTTGAAAAGTTTGAGGATGAATGAGTATGGATAAATTCGATAACTAAGTATGGTATGCTTCAATGTAATTTGTGATTCTTTGTGAATGCATTATTGATAAATATTATTGAGTTTGCGTCAGCATCATTGTTGGTTGGGCATGTCAGAATTTTTTTTTGTTTTGTGAAGATGAACTACGAAGAGTGGATGTATGCGAGTGTTATGTCTGACGAGAATATGATGAATGAAGACATTGAAGAAGGAAATGATGCCGCAGAAGATGATAATTTTTTTGTGGATTGTTCTGCAGCTTTCAGTACATCTCAGGTATGGATATAAAGTTGAGTTTACTTGAAGTTGTTAAATGAATAAATTTAGTTGATTAAAAAAGAATTATCCATTTTGGTAGGTATTTGATTCCCGTGAGGACGTATTGAAATAGGCTCGCACAGTTGCATATCAGAATTGTTTTGTAGCTGTAATAATGAGGAGTGGTATGGCTAGTGGGAAGTTGGGAACAACATCATATATTTTGATTGGTTGTGAAAGGAGCGGAAAGTATAGATCATGGAGAAAAGGTGTGGTACCGTCAAATACTAGTACGAGGAAATGTGAATGTCCGTTTAGGCTAAGAGCCAAACCAGTCCCAGGAGTTGAAGGGTGGATTGTAAAAGTAATATGTGGCAGGCATAATCATGCTTTGGCTACCTCATTGTATGGTCACCCATATGCTGGTCGATTAACTCAGGAAGAAAAGATCATTGTGGCTGATATGACAAAATCCATGGTCAAACCGAAAAATATTCTGTTAACTTTGAAAGATCATAATGTCGATAGTTATACAAGTTTAAAGCAACTTTACAATGCAAGATATGCATACCAGACGCGTATTCGAGACAATAATACGGAAATGCAACAATTAATGAAGCTTCTTGAACGCGACTTGTATATTTATTGGCATAGAGTGAAGGAAGATAATGTTGTACGTGACCTATTTTGGGCACATCCGGATGCAGTCAGATTGTGCAATGCATATCATATAGTGTTCTGCATAGACAACACTTACAAAACAAATAGGTACAGACTTCCTTTACTTGACATTGTTGGTGTAACACCCATTGGCATGACTTTTTCTGCGGCATTTGCTTATTTAGAGGCGGAGCGTATTAACAATATTGTGTGGGCTCTTGAACGCTTCAGAGGGGTATTTATGAAAAGTGAATTTTTCCCAGTTGTGATTGTTACTGATAGAGATGTCGCATTAATGAACCCCGTCAAAACAGTATTCCCTGAGGCAACTAATTTATTGTGCCGGTTTCACATTGAGAAGAATGTTAAGGCAAAGTGTAAGACTTTGATTAGACAACAAAACGCTTGGGACTACGTCATGGAAGCATGGTGGAGTCTTGTTGATTGTGGTACTGAGAAGCAATATGTTGATTGCCTTACGAAGTTTAAGATTGCTTGTTCGCCATTGTCGACGTTTGTTGATTATGTGAAAAACACATGGTTGCATCCTCACAAAGAAAGATTTGTAACCGCATGGACAAATAAAGTGATGCATTTGGGTAACACCACCACGAACAGGTAGTCGAATTTTTTCTTTTTTCTCTAATTACATATTATGCAATTGGAGAATGTACTCTAAAGTGGTAGTATTAACATGTGTTTCTTAAATGTAGGGTTGAGTCTGCACATTGGACTCTAAAGAGGCTACTTCAGAACAGCCTTGGAGATTTGTGTACTGTCTGGGACGCGATGAATAACATGATGGTGTTGCAACATGCTGACATAAAGGCATCATTAGAAAGAAGTACACATGTGGTGGGACATGTTTTTAAAGTCACATTGTACCAGAGATTGATAGGCATGGTGTCCAGGTATGCATTAAACCAGATTGCAGCTGAGTATGAAAGAGTTCATTATGCGGGCAAAAACCCCTCTCGTTGTGGATGTGTGATGCGAACTACTCATGGTCTCCCTTATGCATGTGAGCTGGCTAAGGTTGTTCTTGGCAGCATACCGCTTTCAAGTGTTCATTTCTTTTGGCGAAGATTAAATTTCTTAGATGAAGGTGTACATGACACGGATATTAACATTGCTGACGAGATGGAAGCTATCTCAAACAGGTTTAAGAAGCTTGACATGTGCGGTAAAATCACACTTAAGACTAAACTAAAAGAACTTGCATTTCCTGATTCAAATTCCATGCGTCCCCCACCTGAAAAGGTCAAAACAAAAGGTGCTCCTAGAAATAAGCACACAAAACATGAAAGATCCACCAGACGAGATCCGTCGTACTTTAAGTATGTGGATGAACTACATTCGATGCAAAATAGTTGTTCCACACATAACATAAATGCTTTGTCGAATGAACAGCCTTATAAAGAGAGGGACATTCCGATGATCCATCAATTTCATCCTTTTATGCACAGATTCATTGTGGACATAACTGATGTTAAGGCTGATGGAAATTGTGGATATCGTGTAATTGCCTCCGCATTAGGTTATGGCGAGGACTGTTGGGCGTTGGTACGTAATGAGTTGCTTAAAGAACTTGGCAAATGGTCTGATCAATATATAGCATTGTTTGGTGGCATTGAGAGGTTTGAGCTGTTAAAGCATTCACTTTTTGTTGATGGTCTTTCAAAGGTATGATAAAATCGTTAATCTTTGTACAAAACATGTTATCTTTACTTGTTGTGAGGTTCATAATATGCAATTAATACTTAATTTTGTTTTAGGTGCATATGGATAAGTGGATGGATATTACCGACATGGGGCATGTGATTGCATTGAGGTATAATGTCATTGTTGTTTCCCTGTCTCTAAAGCAAAGTATGACATTTTTCCCGCTTAGAAGCCAACCACCTCAAGATCCATCTATGCATCGCGTTATATGCATTGGCCATGTATTTGGTAATCATTTTGTAAAGGTATGCATAAGTGGTCTGTGAAATTCTGTTATTGTTGGACATCTTGTGTGGTTGGATATTTCTAACTTTTGTATTCAAATAGGTCGGGCTCACAAATGACAGTCCCCTCCCATCAACAGCTTTGTTGTGGTCTCGTCATTGTTCTAACGGAGCAATTGAATGGCCGACTTATTATCTTCATCGAATGACACTGTACAATGATTACTTTAATTGTACAACTGACCATGTAGATTTAACCTAAATGTTATAAAATGCAAAAAATTGTCATGTACTAATAGTGCATATTGTAAAATTATGACCAATTATATTACTTATATTCCAATGAAGTCGTAAATATGGGTGACATAGTCAAATCATGTGGATAACTAAATGTTGTGGTAAGTTCCCCGCACAAAATGCAAAAAACAATAATATAAATAACTGATAATGTCAAGTGAACAATAGTTATGTTTAACATCAACGTCATAAGCTACATAAGAAAGTCATAAAAATGTGCCTAAACCATCACTATACATACATGAACAATGTCTAAATACTACACAAATCACTGTGACCCATCAACTCGTCTCCTCTGGGTACCCCTGCGTCGAGTAGAACAAACATATACATTTGTGTCCTCAGTGACACTACGGGCTAATTCTAATAGCCGTTGTGTCTCACTGCATGCATCTGTCCCCGGTGTAACCATCCGCAAGTCTAACATGCGCTGTAATCCAGCAGCAATCCGTCTACACATACCCTGAAAGAATGTAGTTATAATGTCATAAGTGTCAATTTATTAAAATATAAGTAAAATAAATGTTAATAGGAAATTGTACCGCTTCATGCTGGGGCATCTTAGTGACTTCTGATACTGGCTGCACTGGACCTCCCTGGCCAACGCATCCATCACCATCAACATGAAGGGGGTCATGCATGACATGGGTCACTCGAGTCGGCTGTCGACTAGGCTCACCGACCTCAGGCGGACGGGCAAATGGATGGGATATCCGATAAAACCACTCCATGTAGCCACTGACGCATTGGCTGAGATAACTGACCAGGTCTCCAGTGGGTATAAGATGGTCGGCGAAGTGAGTCCAGATGTCGTCAACCTCCTCTGCTGAAGGAGTATCACAGTGGTGGAAATCAGGGATTTGTTGGACAAAGCCAAACTGCCTGATCACCCTCTCCGGCATATATCTGACGATTGTGGTCCCCACCTAAGGTGACCTGAAAATAACGAAATCATCTCGAACTGCCTGTGCGAACGATGGTCCCCGTATGCCATCCAGCACACGTCATCCATGGTCAACCTATGTAATCGCCGTCTGTAGGTTGCAACCGGTAAAGCCTTAGAAGCTTTCCACCGGCAGGCACGAGGCAACCTCTCATCATACTTAGGATCAGCACTGACACTTCCGATGGTCGGAAAGTGTTCATAGATCCAGCACTGCGGTATCAAATAAGAATTGAACTTAGTGAACTTAGATGGTGTCACAACAATAGTTAACTTAGAAAATGTTTTACAATTACCTGTAACAGTGATATATATCCAGCAAGGTGCTTCCCGTGATGCTGAGAGGCGTAATTTAGGTGATCATACATGTGGACCAATGCAGCTACACCCCAGCAAAAATCTCCTGATTGGTCCACATCCTGAAAAGCGTTCAAGAATACCACACTTATGTGTGTGGCACTCTTGTTCGCGAAGAGTGTGCAACCAACAAGGTGGAGCAAATATGCTCTGGCCGCTACAACCCACTGTCGGGCCTGACACTTCTGAGCATACAAGTCTCGGAGCCACGACAGTCGAACATATGCCCCATGGCATTGTTCGGTCTTAGCATGCGCATCGGCCACGGTCACATCAAGCAACTCGACCAATAATGTGATGGCCTCCCCCACGTCAATTGCATCGTAGGTCTGGAAGGCTCCCGTCACAGGCAAGTGGAAGAGAGAAGCAACATCATCTAGTGTCAGGGTCATCTCCCCGATCGGCAGGTGAAAGCTACTGGTCTCTGGGTGCCACCTCTCCACAAAGGCGGATATCAATCCCCTGTCTCCCGTCTCCACTGAGGCTGAAACCAGTGGGGTTAACCCAGTACAAGCGACCAATCCTTCAATCTCAGGTGCGGGGGGACCAAATTTCGCAACCTTACGTCCATGAGAGGCCAACTTAAGCTCAGGACGATCCTGCAAAAGAAAAGTTGTTACAGGACATGAAATTTTAAATTTAAATCATCATTATCGGATACACTTCAGGGTCAAATTACCTCTCCGACCCACACTCTAAGGGCGATGTGGTTACCAAAGCCTTTCAGAATGGAAGGGTCTTCCGGACCACCTGGAAATCCTTCCAACTCACTACCTATGTCATCTATGACATGTGTAGTATCTGCCTCAACCTGCACTTTGTTAGGACTTTTTGGCAAGCGTACCAATTGTCGTTGTAAGTTACAAAATTTATAAAAGTTCGTCTCCACAGGGACTTGTGCTACTCAGTTAATCCAAATAGAATTTAACAGTTTAATAGTTATGTACAACGAGTATGGTCGAAGTTTTGATGAGTTTACGGAAATAACGAAAGATTACGGAAGATTACGGAAACTAATAAAACGAGTTTAATTCAGGAGAAGCGCAGGATTGGATTTCATCATTCATACCCTTAGTATTCAATTAATATTACCATGCAATAATCATTATTTATCCTTATTGATGCACACTATGTTAACCTCGAATCGATCCCTCGTAATCGAGTTCTAAGGATATTTTACTGAATATTGATCCCTCGCATACAAAGTAAATACCCCAGCATTAAGAATTATAATCGCGTGCTTTTATGCAATCAAAACGGTACGCCCTATTCCTAGCGATCGTAACGTAATGAGTAAAATTATTCAGTTCAAATCCTAAGAGTACTTTCCAGTTAAACTTAGAATCCAATTTCATGAAACTAGTGATCAAGTAGAATCAAGCATTAAGAACGGAATAAATTTACCAATAATAAATAGAAAAGACTAATGCATAAATAAATATTAAAGGAGATACTTAAAAGTAGAAGATTACATCCAATCCATAAGAGAAACTAACCAAGCATGGAGAGAACCTCCTTAAGAGAAGAATTGATGAAGGGCCCCATCACCGCTTCTTTCCGGCAGAGTCTCCACACTAAATCTCACTTCTCTCACTTCCCTAACCTACCTAATACTACTATTTACTACAAAAACTAAAGAAAAAGCTTAAAAGAAGCAAAGAGGAGAGAAAAAAGGAGTTGAGAGAGTTTGAGAGGGATGGATTTGGCCTTGGGGGGTGTTTGGCTATTTATAGAGGAAGGTCTAGCCGCCTTTGGTCGCCCAAGCGAGCCATTTTAGGCTATTTTACTCGCCCAAGCGAGTTAAGGTCCACTTGCATATCTTTTTACACGTTTCCAGCTGTCCCAAGTGGCCCAAGTTGGCCCAATTGCATTTAACTCGCCCAAGCGAGTTTCCCATGTGTATTTCACTCGCTTAAGCGAGTTAATGGTACCTGGGTCATTATTTTTGGGCCTTTTGCTTTCTGCACCTCCCTGATTGCTTTCTTCAGCCAGATCTGCTTACTTTTTGTTTACGGAAGCCCCGGAAATTCACGGAATCTATCAAAATTTAAAACATGTTGGATTAATCTTCCAAAATATGACGAATGAAATTTATGCAAGCATTAGGAGCTATTTAACTAGGTTTAAGGTAATTTTATAATAAAAACTTATGAAATCAAACGATAAGTGTCCGCATTTAAAACATGATTTTAACTAATTTAGGGCACTTATCACACTTCCTCAACAACTGGTTCCTCAACAACAGGACCAGCTGCTCGTCGCCTTCGAGCAGAGGCGGTAGGCCGATGGCGTTCAACGCCTTCCTCTGCTTCAGCAAGTCCCCCTAGATTTTTACGCAAGTTCAATGTTTTCACCATATCCTACACAAAAAATAATCCAACACATTTTCATGCACACAATGGGTAAGTAGTCCTCACAGTAACATAACTAAGAAACAAAACATGAAACTTAAAACATCAATTTCTTGATAATGTATGCATTCATGTAAAAAATGTGGTGAATAGAAGCACTGATTGTTGGTTTGGCAATTGGAAAATCCTGAATTTTTAACTCAATATTACCCATATTTTGTTGTTCATAAGTGGCTATTTAATTTTCATTTATATTTCATTGTCTAATAGGCTGTTTACTTACATGTTGCATGACTTGCATCAAAAAACACTCATATGTGTATTACCCAAAGCAATGCAGAAGCTATATCAACTACCTTTGATTTTCACTTTTTTTATCCATGATTTGGGGTATTGATGCAGAACAAAATACTGATTAGTGATCCTAATGACTTTGTACAAAAGAATTATCTTTCATGTTATATGATGAATTACATGGTTAATTAATGGTTCAACTTAGATGGCAAAAGAATTATCTTTCATGTTTGCCAAATTTGAGCTATTAGTGATCCTAAGGACTGATTTGTAATAGTCAACATTGCTTATGCTTTTTGTAGGAGCTACTGCAATCCTTTTTCCCACCCTTCAATTTGTGCTTAGCAGAAATTGAAGTAGTATTTAGCTTTAGGAATGTTTCACAACATTGTAATTCCAAATCAGTCATTCAAAAGTAAATATCATTTAAAGGTTCTTGCAAGGTGTATGCTGCTAACCCCATGTCTGCCTAAAATTCAAAATGAACAGCTGGACTCTAGCAACTACTCAAACTATATGATCAACTTCTCAACTAGGTGAAACATTTAATCACAAAGCAATTTGTCTTAAGCAACTACCAAAATAACATACTAATTCATAAGTTAATGTCACAATTAAACAAAGCTTATAATCCATATTTCATACCACAAACACCATTGCACTTTCTCAAATTAACCATAATAATGTTGAAAAGCTGTTACATGCTGCTGCATATGCCAATTTTCACAAATTTTTAAAAAATGGACTAGTACAGATTACTCAATCCGTACCCCCTGCGACAGAAACACTCACCGTTGCGTGAACCAAACACTGCCGCCGCCGCCGCAATGACCCACACCTGCAACACCACTAACCACCGCGCACAACCCTTGCAACACCAGCACCCACCACGCACACCAGCAGCCACACCACCTCAGCAGAAGAATGCAAAGCAAGCCGGAAAATTTCCAAATGATACAAGGCGCAAAAGCTGAACTTTACGGATTCAAAATTTAAACCTAAATGAGAGGGCTATTTTCGGTATTGTACTATTACAATATAGTGCATGTGGAAAATTATATAGTGTATGTAGAAAAACCCCACATGTAATCCAATAACTGATCTGGTCCAACCCATTTTACTTTTTTTTAATGGATCAGATTTTTTTTCATATCTTTATTTTATATCTATTTAAAAATCTGGAACCCATTTTTCTTTTATACAGATTTAAGTCCAAAATCCAAATCCATTTTTTTTGGACATCTAACATCTTCAACCAACCTCTGTGCCTCTTCTCTCACGAGTACTCGATTTGAATTTTACCTCTCTGCTTTAAAATCACCAAATAGCCATCGCCGGCGAAACTCAACTCCGCCGCCGGAACCTGAATCATCTTTCCGTTTTTTCTTCGTTCAGTGTTATCTCGCGTCGATTCGTTGTTCTATTGATGCGTGGGGTTTTAACTCCCTTCAGTAGAAGGTCTGAAACTCGTAGTAATTGAGTCAATTAGGTTATTACGCGGTTACAATTTCGTTTCTGATCAGTAATTTTAGTTTTGGAAGATTTTTCTTACTGCTGTTGCATTTTCTCGAAAATCTCGAAAGCTTGAAACTCGTATGTTGCTGATTGAAGGAAAAAAATTCGGGAATAATAACATTCATTCAGTGCAGCCTAGTACTAGTGTTGTTTCAGAGCGGTTACATGAACAATGAGACACTTAAACGTGTCTTGAGTGAGCGAGACACAAAGCCAATGCATACATCTGTCATGGATCTCTGTTCTGAACCATTTGTTTCTTTCAGGTAAAAAAGGGTTTTTTCTTTCTCTCCTTGGATTTCAGAGATATTCCTTCACACCAGTCAAAATCCAAATTACTACTCTAACTCCATTAAATATCAATTTTTTTTGTTAAATTGCAGGAAACAATGTCTCCGAATCATGTTAGGTTTTCACAATAGTTTTATGGGGATGGACAATGACCATTTTGAATTGCAAGTACTCGATTGGGAGTTAGATTTCATAATTAAAATGCAAATAAACTCTTCTACATGTATATTTTTTTGTTATATTTTGTTTTGTTGGATTGCAGTGACAGGGACTCTGAAAGGGTATGATCAGTTGCTTAACCTTGTCCTAGATGAAGCTGTAGAGTTTTTAAGAGGTGACTAAATAACACAGAGATCTTGTTTTTCTGTTTATCGTCTGAATGGTATATGTACTGCAGTAGCTGTATCTGTTGCTTTGTTAATATGTTTGTGACTTCATAATGGTGCTTTTCTAGCCTTTTCAGCGAATTTTGGGTATTTAGAAAATTATTAAAAACTACATAAAGAGACTTGTACTGACTGAGAGTGAAAGATTGAATGAGTAACGACTAAGAAGCTAAATAATGCCATTTTATCATCATTTTCCGCTTCTTCTATGATTGAGGGAGCGTTCTGAAGGGCTTGTTTAAGCTTATGAAAGTAGCTCATTATCTATCTATACGCCTTTTGTATTTGTAGTTTATTCAATAAGCATAACTATGAACCTTATCAAAATAAGCTTTTTTTTTTAGCTTATTTTTTTAAGCTCTGTAACCAAGTCTATGGGAATTCTCATTTGATAAGAGTTTAGTGAATAAATGCTTAATCAAGCTGTTTACCCTAATATGCCCCAATTGCAGATTTAGCACTGAACTTTTAGTACCAAATAATATAAGCATTGGAGTGGAAGATCCTATGATATTTAAATTTTTTCTCACGTTGATTAAGCCCTTGATTTACTCATTTTCTTAATTTGCTGATTGAATTCAGCATCATTTACTTATTTTTGTTTCAGCGTCGAATTCAAAATGGAATTTCCATTTAGAATTTGTTCAGTATAGTGCAGAATCAAATTATTAAATACTCTTAGATGAACTTGGCATGTCAATGCAACTATGCTTATTAATTATTATTGTACCTTCTACGTGTCAAAGACTGATTTTGTTTCATAGTTCTAGTGTTTGTGTAACTCTACTTACTATCAGCATTATGATTGTTTATAAACTCCACCACAAAAAATTAACATATTAGCTTATTCTTAAAAATTATCTACCATTTCATTTCTGTTGTTTGAAAGAAGATTTTATTTGTCCCTTCTGCTGCAGATCCTAATGATCCTCTCAAAACTACCGACCAGACCAGAAATCTTGGCTTAATTGTAAGTTCTCTTCAACATCATTCTGAAGTATATGATTAATTCCGTTTAGTGATTTTATAATTAACACATTTAGCATTTGAAGTAATTTTTATCAAGTTCAAGTGGATAGGTGCTAAATTTTTATTTTTTAGTGTTTAATTACTAAAATTTATATAAAAAATACTATAACATTTAAGTGGTAAAGTGGATATAAATTGGATATATCCATATCCATATCCACTTAAATGGATTGGATCTTGAATCCAAATTGGTTTTAGAAAAATATAGATATAGATTTAAAATCCAATCCATTTAAGTAGATATTGATTGGATATGGATTGGATTTTTAAAATTCCAATCCATGCCCACCCCTAATCTTGACAACCGATTGATATTTTTTCTTTAATATACAATTTAATTTAACTGATGCTTAGTAGCTGAAAATTCATATAGTGAATGAGAAACACTGTTCACAATAATGTAATTTGAAGTGAAGACTCCTCCTTGCACAAAGTGAGGAGAGGAATAGGGTGTGCTCTGCAGTTTTCTTTCCCATTTGTTATTTTCACTTCTTCATTTGTACAAATATATATCTTCTGTCTGTTTGTGTTCAGGTTCTTTTTTAGTTAAGACTGTATACTTATTCACTTGAACATAATCTGTTTATTGGAATTATAGATCCAAGTCATATTTAACTGTCTTTCCTTCTTCTTCTTTTTTTTTTTCATTTGGCGTGGAGGAGGGTATGGTTACTAATTCTCAATTTTTATAACAGTTCTGTAGTCTCCTTCTAATGCTTAATCAAACTTTGTTTTACCTCATTCTGAAGTTTTTTCTTTCTTTTCATTTTTTTCTTTGAATGTGTCAATTGTTGAATTGTTGGATTCATGGATTTGATGTGTGGTTTGCATTCTGACCATGGTTTTTCGCATTTGCCTTATTGCTTTGGTCATTGAAAGACAATAAAGTCATAATGGGTTATGGTGAAACTTGCTTAGTGGCTTGTTCCATTACAAACAGTATGCCTTGATTAATTATGGTTTTCACTTGAGCATTAACAGTATAAAATAATAAAGTCCCGTGCCAATTACTGAATGTGTAATTCTTTAAATGTTTAATCTAATGGTCAAAAGTTCAGTAGATTAGATATATTTCTGGGAAAAAAAAATTGGCAATTCTTTTTTCTCATCCAGCTGCCAGAGATATTTAAAGACCATATACATAAAAAGGATTAAGGAACAAATTAAATAGGAGTATCTATTTTTTGCCTCGGAAAATTGAGCTATACAATTGTATACACACACACAATTCCTGTTTGAGGATTTTGGACATTGTTTGATTTTTTTTTCATATGAGGTACTGTAAATTTTATTAGTTTCATCTTTCATGTGCAGATCTTGGTATTTTATAAAGGGTAGACTGCAAAATGGAGGCACTGAAAGCATCTTATGGGGATGGATCTTCTGATTCAGATTCTGAATCTGCCCATTCAATTCCAACTTCTGCTCCCTCAGCAGTATTCACACCCTTGCCACCACCTCCTATCTCACTCCTTGATCCTCCAAACAGTCTTGGTACTCTAGATTTTAAGCTGATTTTATTTACTTATTACTACAAGGAAAATAGAGAATGAAAACATTTTCTTTTTTGGATAGGTAGGTGATCCATTAGGAAATAAAAAGAATTGCAAATTTTACCAACCTCAAAATCTTAGTTGATGGCACATTTTTTCCTTCTGAATTCACAAACTCATATTTCTTATATTGGAAGTTTTCTTGCAACCAAATGAATATTCAGTTGTTATTTATATGCTAGAATGTTATGTTTCTGTTGCTGACAACTATTCATTGTCTGGATGGTAAATGGCTTCTAGATCTGCAGACAGGTCAGACAACTAGAGTTAGGAGCTTCCCTCATGTCGATGGTAACTATGCCTTACATGTATATATACCAAGTTAATTATGATCTTTAAAGATCGTGTTTGTTTGAAGTTTGAGCATCCTATTCTATGTTTCATGTTATGCTGTCTTATAACATTCTTCTGGCTATTTATTAAGTGTCTTGCTTTATAGTTTATTATACTGTAGAAGATTTTTCTTATAATGCCTCACATTTAGATTTACCTGCTAGCTAGCAGATCTGTATATTTGCAAGTTTATGAACTAGGGAAACTGACCATCATAATTGTCTTATAATATTCTTCTGGCTATTTATTAAGTGTCTTGCTTTATAGTTTATTATACTGTACAAGATTTTTCTTGTTTCTCCCTTGTTATTACCCCTTTTTTTCTTTCTTGGCGAGGTGAATAATGTATCATTATAATCTCAATTTAGGCTTCAATTGTTATTGGGTTTTAGCTTAGATGGTATGTTGGATTAGACTTCCTTCTTTGTTATATGGCCCTAGGAACCTACATAGAGCACAACCCTAATTCCAATACAAATTATTTTAGTTATTTTCAGAGCCCTCCGTAAGTCAGATGTCCCTGTCTCTATCAAAAAAAATAAAAAATTGATGCATCTGCAACAGGTGCAGAGCAAGATGCACATGACTTGGCATTTCAAAGCATTTGGTGGAGCAGTAGGACTAAGACTGAAGGTGAATCTGCTCATAGTCATAGATATGAACAAACACCCCAACTATCTATTACCTATAATAAGGTACTTCCCTTGGTCATGGAACTGGTTCATCTCATTGGTGCTGTCAATACTTATGTGTGAAGTTTCCTTCTTTGAACCCTAGAAGATTCTGATGTAGGCACTGGATCACCTGAAGGATCTAGAGCTATACTAGTGATAATCTTAAAATTGAAAGGGACATTCTAAGATTCACATATGATATATTTGTCAATAAATCCATAGTCTAAGCTAACTCCAGAAAATGATTTGAAGATACTTGATTTAAAGGTTTTGCCCCTCCTAACCTGTAGATCAAGTTCAACCGCTTCATGCATGGCTATTTTACATTTTCTGTCTTAAATGTAGTTCAAAGATTTTTTCATATATCTTTAATAAACTTCATGGTATTAAATATTTTCAAACGTTTTTAATGGTATATTATACAAGGTGCAATCACTTGCAACTCAGAGTGCTGTTTTTCTTTACAGTTAACATTTCATCTCCATCGAAGAAAGAACTAGTTGCTTTCTTTAAAAAAATCTCCTCTCGAGAACCACGTCTTAATGTTGTTGATGTTGATGTCCCACTACACATCCTCTGCCAAAATGATGAGAAGCTTGAACAAGTTGCCTTAGGAAGAGAATTTCACATAAGTTTGGGAAGAACTGTTCCAATACGAGTGCACCAGATTCACTCAGTGGTCTCAATGCTCAGACAGAAGCTTCAAATTCAACACCAGTCAGTTTTGGTTATTGTATTGTTCACTTGTGTAAATGACAGCATCTCTGTGTCCACCTGTTTACCTTATTGTTTCCTTTTGAAGCAGGTATTGGATCGACTTTAACAAGTGGGAGGTTTTTGTTAATGATGATCACACACGCACCTTTCTCTCAGCAGAAGTTGTTCAAGGAGGGTTAGTAGAGGTATAAATTGTAGCCCTTTCTTTTCTTTTATGCATGCCTCTGTTACTTGTTTTAGTGTTGAGCCATATTCAAGTTGGAATTATGTGTTGCATTGGCTAAATATTTGTATTTTGTTTGTTTTCGATAGTGGCTGATTTAAAACATATTAATGTTGTCTGGGTAATGGAAATCATGTTATTGGTAATAGAACTATGGTATGTTTGGAAAATTGCATTTGAAAGCTGTTTTATTCTAAATCGTTCATCATTTGTGTGACATGACAAAACTGAATTGAATCATGGTTGAAATGTAAATTTTCAAAAGCCAACGTGAAATCTTTAAGTAAATCTTCTGTTGAGGGCTTGAGGGAATCATTTCTTTTCATACATGGAAACTCACAGAATTCAAAAAGATCAGAGATGATATGAAGAAAAGCTGGAACATAGTTAATGTATCACATTCTTCTTGGTTTACTTAAATTTTTTTAAATGCGCCGGTTGTACATTTGTACTAATTTCTCATTGTTTAGTCTAGCCAATTCATTCTCTCTTTTCAGTTACCAATTTATGTGAAATCTGTTTTTTCTTTCCAATTAATTGCAGATAATGAAGCAAATTGAAGTAGTCAATGCAATTTACAGGCTTCATAATCTTCCTGAGTTTTACAAGGTCAGTTAGTTTTACAGGCCACAGCCACTGCATCATAACTGTTGTCTTATCCTTGTTTCTCTCATAGTATTTGAACTTGAAGTACTCTTAACAGGATCCACGTCCTCACATATCCTTAGCATGCGCCCTGGGTGACATTGCGCACTGTCTGAAGAAAGTTGTCGACGAGGAAATGAAGTGTGCTGTTGGTAAATCTTTAAAGAAGTGTATTTTTAGCTGTAAATTCAAAGGTATTGAATGTAAGATCGGCAAGAAAGCATATACAATATGCAAAATTTCTGAAGGACAATAATATATGTGCACTTTAAAGGAAGAGCCAGGGATTTCCTGTTTTCTAAATTGGTGGGTTTCTTGGTTCTTTATCCCTTGTGAGTTGTAGACTAGACCCATGCCTGTACGAGTTCATCAAAGCTTTGTACAGATTACTTAAATTGATTGAAGCTACTGTAACAATGTTATGGGAATTTATCTCTGATGTTACGTGTAAGTGTAATTGGAATTTCTACAAACCTATTTCAAAGGATTTCAATATGTAATTTTGCTTGTTGCCATGGAAATCATACAAATTGAGGTACACAAAATTTATTATTATTATTATTATTATTATTATTATTATTATTACAAAGTCAGATGAAGGAAGCAGCAAGGGACAATAGTACAGTTATATAAAGGAAAACAAAGTAGCGAAGACGAAAATATAAGAAAAAAATGAAATGAGTTTTTTCATAAGATAAAATAGATTTTTTATTAATTTATTTATAAATATCATTTCATCTTTTAGAAAAATTGTATTGGTAAATTTCTTAAAATTAACTAATGAAGAGTTTATTTTTTACTTATGAAAAAATTAATTTTATTTTTTTTATTTTTATTTTTTTAAAAGTGCTTCTGAAAAAATTTATCCCCAACATATTCATAATAGTGGATTCTGACAAGGCAGACAGGGATTATTTTGAAAATGTTAAAGACATTGTTAATGACCGAGGTCTTAACTCTTGAAACCTGAAAGGGACCCAGGGTGAGGAGCATATTTAGGCCTTAGGCACAAGGCTTGATATTTGTACACATGTAAACATTCAAAGTTGTTGAAAGAATAACCCGGCCCATAGATGTTAAGGTTAAAAATATGAATGCAAATCACACATTAAAAGGCACTTAACCATTCTTAAATATCATTTTAGTTTAACTTTACACCTCAACAAATCAATATAAATATCTTTGTGTATGCCTTTTCTCCTTGTCTGCTTTTATATTGATCGTGGGTTGATATTTGATCTCTTTAGAAAATATGTTACGTATCATTTGTCTAATAATTTTTAAGAAAATCGTGTTTATAATTATTCTGGAATTGGATACTCTTTCACAATGATCATTCCGAAATAGGGGTGCTAGACGAGAGTGATATTTTGTTTGTTGGAGTCTTTTAGAAGGTACATTAAACAAAAACAGAGGTTACAAGAAGAAAAAGGCGAATTTCAATGCTAAGTGGAAAATCATGATTTGCACACTATTGCTTGATAGTCATGATTGCTTCGAACAACAACAAAAAAAAAAAAAACGAGCGCAATTTTGAATGGGGTGATTTTGTCCAAAAAAAGTCACCCAATTGTACTTATTTTACTATTGTGTTATCTTTCCGCTCTTTCATCTCATTTTTTAGATGAAATGAAATTGAATTTGGGTGAGGCCCATTTTTATGGCTACTTTCATGGCAATTACTTCCTACACCTCTTATTTTGCTTCTTGCACCCTCAAATGTTTTTAAATTCATATATATACCTTTTTTTCAGAAAGATAATCCTAGAGGTGTATCCTTATTCCAAAATAACTATGACGGTATAACTGGAGAAGATATGAAAATTACAATTCGAGTAATTAACCATCCGATTAAATTAAACGATCCACATTTACGTGAACGAGTGAATGTAGGTAATCCATTTTCCACAGTAGAACAGACTCCCAAAGTCACAGAGACGTTGAGGCAGGCTCAACATTTGAACCCTTCTCTTATACTCTCTAATAATCTCTCTAATCTCTAACTCCCACCCGTCCATCATAAACCTGAGGCAGACTTGGCCGATCTACCCAAACTCTAAAACCCTTTCTCTCTTTGTAAAACCTACATAGAGACCATTTTGCTAGAGACTGTTGTCCAAACTTTAAGGTAACCATTTCATTCTTCACATGCTCATTCATTTTTAATTTTGTTGCATAAAAATAAAATAAATAAGGTGATGCTACAAACATGGTATAATAAGATAGTCGTGCCCCCAATCTACAGGATTAAACTTGGGCATATTCTTGACAAGTGGCGGACTCAAGAAATTTTTTTATGTCCACACATTTAATGGCGGGAGTTCAAAATGAGCACATACATGAGAACAAAATGAGCACGAACTATATCCAAAATTTGACTCTCGACCAAATAGCAAATGTTTTAGGTAAAAAAATAATTACCAAAGGATGATGGGTTGCTTATATATGATATATATTTTTCATGATACCATAAATGTTTACATAGATGAATCTTGCATTCAGCGGATGATTGTTGAGTTGATCAACAAGAGATCTCAATTTGTTGTTGAATAATTATTGATCAGAATTGACTCCTTCAACACATATTCTACCATATGGACTGTGTTGTGCCAATACATAAAGACGGCAGCCTATTGGACTAATCCCAAATAACATCATTTTTCTTGCCCCGTAGTTGTACATAACCTGAATCACAAGCATACAAAACAATTAAGCTTTTATTTGTGAACCTTGTACTTCTAACCTGCACAATTTCATACAATTTTGCATGATAATCATTTACTTTCTTTGTTTTATATGTCGAGTTTTGTTGCTACTACTTAAGAAATTTTAGTTCTTCTATTAACTTAAATTGTGCGCAGTTAATTAATATGTTTAACTTAAGGTTGAATCATTCGTATACTACTAAATTAAATTATTGATCGAAATAATTATTGATCAGATTTTACTTATCTCTTAAATGAACTCCAGATTAATTAGGATCTTTTTTTCTAATAAATACGAGGATTAAGACAAAAAAACTTAACATTTATTATAATATGACAATGCAATAAAATGTTAAGTCAATACAAATGTATTGATATGATAATACAATATAGTGTCTTGTCAATATTTTCATTAAATATTAGATGTTAAGAAATTTTTTTTTTGTAAATAACATTTAAATCAACGCTTTATGTACAATGTTATGAACCCGCTCAGAATTATATTATATATATGTATATAAATAACATTATTTGATTAAGAAAATTCATCCATAATTCTATACTGAAAAATCCAAAATAATAATTGAAGTATTAAAAGTGTATTAATAATAAAAAAGACTGTAAATAGCAACTACCTAAATTAAAATTCAAAAGTCCATTTTGAAAATGTAATATGAGACTACAGGAAAAAAATGGGTACAAAAAGAAAATTAGGCCCAAATAAGAAAAGCCTAGCATATATTCTTCTTTTCTCCTTCTATTTGCACTGCCATTTTTTTTCTAGTTTCCATTACCGTTCTCATGAGCTGTTTTCATCCAAATCAGTGACCTCCAAAGTTGCAATGGTTTTTGGAAGAGCGTGGCATAGCTATTATTTGTAATGTTCTTTATTTCAACTATTTTCTCTTTAGAAATGAAGTGCTGTAAACTGCTATTGCTGACGGATCGATTTGCAGAAATTGAAGGCAGAGCTCGATGATGGGAATGGTGGCCAAACCTCCAAGACAAGGCTCTTCCAATGCAGAGGTAACCTCTCCAACTCCGATTGCTACAACTGCGTGAGCAGGTTCCCGGTCCTCTGCAAATGAATTTTTATGTCCGCACTTGCAGACATTTGTCCCAACGTGGATCCGCCACTGTCTCTGATACATAATTAAAGCAACTAGACTGTTAGAATTTTTACCAAAGGAAATACCTCAAAGAAACAAGTGCAAACTTGACTGTTAAGTGCAATCCAAGACCAATCTGGTTGTTATAAGATGTAGTCTTACAATGATCATGCTGAAATATCAACATGAAATACAGAAATTGAAGGAAATAAAAAAATTGAGGAGTGGAGTCAGTCATAGAAAACCAAAAGATTTTGTTTTTGGAACAAAAACATAAAAATGTCTCGATTTAAGAAAATCCCACACAAATAATTGAATGGAAAGTTGAATCCCAAATGATGTACAATGTGGGTTACATTAACCATTCACCCAACGGTTCTGTAATCTTTATTGCCTCACACATGCTGCAGGCTCCACAAATATATTTTATGCTGAAGGAAGCATGCCCTTTTGCAAGGTAATCATGCATAAAAATACCATTATAACATAGCTCATTCTATGTACTATGGAGTAAAAGAGTAGTCAAAATGAAGTCAATTGAGTATTTATTGGACTTTGACATGCCACGGAATCTGAAGACTTGATTTTGAGCTAAAGAGTACACCATGAAGGTGCAGAATTGTTTATCGTAATGGTCACAAGGGGTACAGGTCCAGATTAAGAAACACACAACACAGAATGAAGGTAAACACCACCTGAAGACACTATATACCAGGAACAGATATTGAGGCAGCCCACTAATGAAGCACCCAGGTGTTGTACTTGTATAGCTGTATCTGATATTGATACACATGATAGTTAGATATGTATCCATGGAATATACTCCAATTTTTTATTTTTCAATTTTATTGACTGATATGTTTGGGATAATAAGACTCCAATACTTTATATAGTACTAAAACTACATGTGGCTCCATTGTTTCCCCTATATCCTAAAGGCTATCGTAAATAGTAGACAATTACATAGAACCAAAACTTGCTTTGAGTAGGACCAATGATGTTTTTTGTGACATTTTGACACTGGATGGGGAAAAGCATGTAATTTTGAAACATGTTCATAGGAAAAGAACATATTCTGATATAGTAAATAGTAGGCAATTACATAGAGCCAAAAATCGTTGAGTAGAACCAATGATGCTTATTTTTACATTCTGGCACATGTTGATGAAAGGATTACACATGAGAAAAGAACATATTCTGATATGGGCTATGGAAAGATGTGTAACAAAGGTCTTTGTCATGATCACAACTTCACAAGTATGATTTTTGTAAGTGATCATCATTCAATGATACAATTATGTATTGCATAGATAAATGATCAATGTCTCTTTGTAGTTTATAAATATTGTGCACTTATCAAAATTTATAATAGTTTATCTATGTTATATCATATCTTCATTTTTTAAGAGTTTCATGTATACCTATATCTATGTTGTATCAAGTATCCAGGCTTTACAGTAAACCTCTTTGCTTAGAAAAAGAAGAAATAAAGAAAATGCAAAGCAGTATCCCTCTCCCACTAACTGCCTTTTCTTTGCAATAACCCCCTTATGTAAATGCAATCTGCATCCCTTATTCATTTCTCAGGTAATGTCACATTGCTCCCTCTCTCGCCCCTTCTATTCCACAAGTTTTGAATTGTGATCCACATGTCTCATGTAGGTTAAGGACTTTCTCCTAAGAACAAAGTAATCAATGACATTGACATACATATAGCAGCACAAATGGCTTAACCCCAGCCAAAACCGCTACAGCAGTATCAACCAGCAGCTGCGAAAATATATACTAAATTTAAACAAACATAGTAATCCTAATCCTGATAGTTTTAAACTTTATGCTTAATAGTATAGTTAAAAATTGAAAGGGGAAAGGATTGCCATACCAATGATTCGGGATGGGCATTTGTGCGAAGATGGGACTCGAGCTTCTCGTTGCGGGTGTTCGTGAGTTGCATGACGCCATAGCCTATGACGCCCGGAACGACGCCGCATATGGTGGCGTCATCACCATCTATCTTTTCCCCTCGCCGCCCTTCACACTTCCCCCCAACCCAACCTTTTTATTATATTTTATATATAATCTTAAGTCAAATAAAAGGAAAAACTAAATTGTCTTGTTCAAAACATTGATATATTGTCATGTATCATAGGGTAGAGAATGATACATGAAAAATTATTGACACCAAATATTAATACTTCTTACAATAATTTGTTTATTGATTTATTACGTTACGAGGGATTAATCTCTTTTTTCAGTATTAGACTCAATACTGACTAATATTTTGGGGACTATTTTATAATAGTTATAAAAATAGTTTTTGGTATATGTGTATTTAATGTTTAAGTAGCACTTTTTTTTTGTTGTTTTCCTATTTATTTTAAATAATATTATTTAAATGTATAATTAAGGTAAAACTTTACTCTTACAAAAGCATCAAATAAGAAATCACTTTATTATCATACCATTCTACTCATTAATATAATTTAGTAATATAGGAAATTCTTACTCAATGTCTATAGCAAAATATTTCACAGTACATATAAATTAAACGCTACCTTAACTATATTAATGCATACTAGTTCAACCATATTAGTTATCTATTTTTATTTTTTATTTTGCTAGCATAAAAGAAGATTAGGGCATAGTTTTTCACAAATGCACTCCACATCCAGTTAAAAAATTATGAAATTAAACATGTTTTGGAAGAATAATACACCCCAAGCATCAAGGTTCTCTATTACACTCCTAATACATAATTTATTATTAATTAATTTTAAAAAAAATTACAAAGTTGAATAAGACTCATTTTTTATGTTGAACGTTGTACTGGATTAGAACTCAATTTCTTATGAAATAGTTTTATAATAATTATTGTATAAACCAAGAATGCTGATATAAATAAGACTTGTTAAAAAAGAAGTGAAAATCATATATTTTTATAATTTCAAATAAATTTAAGCTGTTTTAAAAAGTATATGTTAGAAAATATCTTGTTAGTATTTTTTAATGTAAATGAAGTCCTTTTTATATTTTACTATTTGAACAATCAATTCATATTTATTATGTTTTAATTCTTTTCTTTAATTTTAAAAAAAATCGAGTTGATATATTTTTTATTATCAAAATCAACCCACTAACTAATGGATCATCATCATGGTCGTTGTCTTCTCAAGAAATGTATGTTACTAACATCAAAAAATAGGTGAAAGTCATGAAACTACTATATGCCTATAGTAATACTAGTATGTACAATTCAAGAAACTGAAACTGTGAAACTAAACATATAGTGCAAGTTAAAATTTGAAAACACTGATAACGTAAACTCATTCTTTTATTTCAATAAAATTTAGAAGAGAAAAAATTGATCCACTTTAGTTGATTTATTTGGTTAAGGTATGAATTATAAATGGAACGTTTAATATCTCATACTGCAATTTATTTATTTATTATTTGCTGTCCCTTCTCCTCTACCTAACTAACCTGTTTCAAATTGAAAGTTGAGTTGAATATTTAGACTCACCGGGCCTGTATAATCCAGAAGACGTGTACAGTAAATTTCAGCTTCTTCAAAGCTTTTCTGTGCTCTGTAATATTTTGCAAGATAGAGTAAAGCCTCAACCATTTTAGGTCCTTCCCTCTCTTCAGATTCCATCCTCTCTAGGTCCTTTTTGTAGTAAAATGCAGCCTCTTCAGGGCGCCCTAGCTCCGAGTGAAGTTTTGCCAAGTTGTGCAGAGCAATTGCTTCCCTGTCATTACAGTTTGCTGCCCTTCTGTAACACTTTATTGCTTCATCAAGCATGCGAAGTTGATCAGTTTCATAACACTGAGCCATTGCAATCCACAAACGAGAATCATTTGGCTGCAAGAATACAGATTTTTTGAAGTAATGAAGCGCATAGAAAGGCATGCCCATCATCTCATAAGCTTGTCCTAGTCCATACCAAGCACGATAATCACGTGGGTCTATATCTACTGCCCGACGATAGGCATCCACAGCAGCAGGAGTGTTTTTCATCTCTACAAACTCATGCCCCATAAGTGTCCAAGCCGATAAAAAGTTTTTGTTCAATTTAAGGGCTCTCCTAAAATACACAACTGACTTCTCATGCTGTCCCTTTAAACTGTAGTAATTCCCAATAATACAACAAGACTCAGGTCTGTATTTATCAGTCTTGAATGTGAATAGCTACCCTTGGAACTGGAATGCCTGGACTGAGTTGCAATCCTTATGCAAAACAGTGGATATATTGAATAGTCTTAATCTCAATAGCCATTGGATGGAGGACTTTTTCCTTGCTAGTGTTTACCAAGAACTAAGGATGCACAATGACTCTTTGTCAAAATATGAATACCTACTAGGAACCTTTAGTAATAGTAATTATATACAGGCACAAATTGCAAAAGCCCAGTACAGTTTGAGGGAATTTGACCAAGTTGAAGCAATATTTGAAGAACTGCTGAGTAATGAATACTCTATGGGCAAGATAACTCAAAGCAGAAAAGCATTCCTTAGCATAAAGCACATTGGAGTACATGTCCATATCTTCCACCCTGTAAGGATCATTACTCAGCAGTTCTTCAAATATTGCTTCAACTTGGTCAAATTCCCTCAAACTGTACTGGGCTTTTGCAATTTGTGCCTGTATATAATTACTATTACTAAAGGTTCCTAGTAGGTATTCATATTTTGACAGAGAGTCATTGTGCATCCTTAGTTCTTGGTAAACACTAGCAAGGAAAAAGTCCTTCATCCAATGGCTATTGAGATTAAGACTATTCAATATATCCACTGTTTTGCATAAGGATTGCAACTCAGTCCAGGCATTCCAGTTCCAAGGGTAGCTATTCACAGATTCTACAAGAACTGTACGTGCAAGATTCTCACTGCCTTTCTGTTTGAGCACAAGACCATATAAGTACAAACCAAAAGGATCAACTTTGCAGTTCTTGCGAAGTGTTGACAATTCTCTCTCCAAAGAAACCAATTCACGATTGACAGCATCACTCTTACCCAGAGGCCCCTCAAGTTCTATCATTTCTTCCTCTTTCCGCTTTTCACCAGCCTGCAAAAAGTAAAAAATTATGGGAAAATATTAACATGGAACAATGTACACTGTATTGCTTTTATTTTGATTTCACTAAAGAAAAGTAAACAAGTGATGCAGCCGCACAGCACATACTATGATCAACAATCTCTCTCTATCTATGGATAGATATAAGGGTATGGATTAACTAAAGTAGTTGATGGAAATTTTCTCTTAGAAAAGTGTATGTTACATGAGTGGAGTCAATGTGATAGAAAAATATATTAAAAAAAATTGTTTCTGGAACAAAAATATATAAAAAAAATGTTCATTTTATAAAAATCCTCCACATATCATTGGATGGAAAGTTGAATCCCAGATGATGTACAACATGGGATCAATTATCACATTAACCATTCACCCAATGGTTTTGTAGTGTTTATGGCCTGACACCTGCTGCAGCTTCCACAAATATATTCAATGTTGTCAAGCTTATTATTATTGAAGGAAACATACCCTTTTGAAAAGAATCATGCATAAAATGTCATGATAACATAGTTCACTGAATGTAAATGAGTGGCCAAAATGAAGTCAATTGAGTATAGTTAGACTTTTTACATGCCATGGGATCTAAAGACTTGCTTTTTAGCCAAACAGTACACCATGAAGTTGCACAATTATTTACCATAATGGTCATATGGGGAGTACAGATCCAGATTAAGAAAAACAGAACACATAATGAAGGTAAACATCACTTGACAGCACTAGACACAAAGAATAAAAAGTGATGTAGCCCACCAATGAAGCTCAAATACTCCAAAAATGGAAAAGAAGTGGTGACATACTTGTATCTAATGCTGATACGTGTATGATAGTTTTAGATGTGTATAAGAGGATAGTACTCCATTTTTTTTTTCAAATTTATTCACTGATATGTTTGGGATAAGGCTCCAATATTTTGAATAGAGCTAAAACTATATGTGGCTGTATGTTTTCCACTATATCCTTGAGGCTAAAGTAAATAGTAGGCAATTACATATTCTGAGTAGTAGGACCAGTTATGCTTTTTTCTGAAATTCCGAGACAGGTCAGGGAAAAACATGTAATTTTGAAACATGATCATAAAAGAACATATTCTGATATGAGCAATGGATACATATGTAATAATGCTCTTTCTTATGATCGCAAGTATCATTTTTGTAAATGGTGATCACCATCTACTGATATAATTATGCATTAATGAGAAATGATAAATGTCTCTATAAATATTGTGCATTGTTAGCTACTAAAAAACAGAGGAGTAATTTGGGACCAATTCCTTGTTTATTATCAGCCAATTCAGCGGATCTCTCTGAATAGGGAACGTCAAATACAAGGAAGAGAAGAAATGCAATGAAACAGTACAGGCAATCCTATTGCCTGCTCCCAGCCCAACCCTAATCTCAATATTCATCCCCCCTAAAAAATGCAACAACCCCTGTTATAATACTCTCTCTCTAATCAGCAAATCCTTCCTCCCCACCCTAACTTCTGCCAGCTGGCAGAAGTTTGTTGTATCACTGAGTATCCGTGTGAGCACCCACTGACGCGTTCCATCCCCCACGTTTCCATTTTCCTTTCTCATACACTTTAGGAAAATTCCTAAGATACCCTCCAGCATGTGGGTCAGCAATTGGGTCTGTATCATGCATTTACTTTTTTTGAGGATTTATATTGACATATCTATGGCATATCATATTTTGAATTTTTAAGAATTTCTTTTACCTCTGTATCTATGTCGTATCATACCAGTGTTGCATCAAGTATAGGCTTCATAGTAATCCTCTTAGCTTAGAAAAAGAAGAAGAAAAAATGTAAAACATAATATGTTAAGGACCTTTTCCTAAGAACAAAGAAATCAATGGTCTATAGCAGCAGAGTGTAGTGCCACCTATTAATTGCAATCCATTTAGAAGATAACCCACATCTCCAACCGAAATAGATTTGCCATGAAACTGAACTGTAAGACATGTTTATGTCATGTTTCTATACTTCCACTAACTTCACCTAAATCCTGTCTCCACAAATGTGAACTAATCGAATTAAAATCATCAAAGAAGATTTGTTAGCCAAAGGCATATACACACGTGACACGTGAATAAACAACCATCAAATTCTCTTCAATGATAGTATGATACGCACGAATCATGGGGAAAAGAGCATTCAAATCCAGAATGCACCAAAACTCAAAAAGTTCAAGCTTCACTATCACACTAATACGTAAAATGCCATTGATGAAAAAACACATTCAATCCAGAGCAAAAGAGGGAACACAAAACTGACCAGATAGAGAGCATAGCAGCGCAGGAACACCGATTTCCTTCCGTTCTGATCACGAAGAACATGAGCAGCTCTCTTATACTCACGGCAATCAAAATAGGACTTTGCCAGAAGGTAGAAATCGCCATCTACAAGTTCATCTTCCTCCATCACAGGTGTGGCAACATATGAAACACCAACGATTGGGGTCCCCGCGATCTCATGAGTCTTGTACTTCCTGCGAATGCTCGAACTCCCACGCTGAAATCTCGTGTTCGAGGGAGTGAACTTCGCAGGGTCTTGCTCAATACCCACCAACTGCTCTGCCGCCCTGAAGCCACATTTTCGTCAGAAACAAACAACCCATTCGCGGAAATCACATAGAAAAGTAAAAGGGGACTACAAAATTCAAAACTTGAGGTCAAGTTGAAACCCCCAATTAGTTTGAATTAGGGTTTTTGTGAGGGATACCATTTAGAAGCACAGTAGAGACATCGATCACTGAGTTGGCGGATCGCAATGCGAAGTTCACTTCTGCAACTCTCTTTGGAACTCATTGACTTCGTTTATACTGCATGTAATGCAAACGCGCCCAGACTGCTGCTTTCAAATTGTTCTCTCCAATTCGTTTGCCTCTCTCATTTTAGGCTTCTAGTCTCTCGCTTCTTCTTTTTTCTTTCTTTTTGAAAAGAGCCGTTTTTTATTCTATACTTGTTTGTTTGGATAGAGAAAAGTAAAATAAAAATGGATTTATGTAAAATTTTAATATTTGGTTCAAAAATGTGAGAGGTAAATAAAGGATTAAATTTTCTTGATAATTAATTTTGATTTCCTAAAAAATTAAAATACTTGGACTCTTGGAGAGAGGGAAAGATATACAATAATAGGAGGGAAGAAAAATATATTAATTTGAATTATAGTAAAATGTATGAAAAAGGTAAAAGTTATTTTATATTACTTATATGATTAGATTATTAATTTCGTATCATATCGGCGGAATGATCATCTTATATAAAAAATTGTAAATAATCAATCTCAATAGTTAAATTAAAAAAAGTATAATTAAAATGTTTAAATTTAAATTTCATTTAACTATAAAATATAAAGAAGATTCACAAAAAAAAAATTAAATATCTAATAAATAAATTTTTTCATGTCTTAAAATATTTCAAAATTACAACCACCACCATAAAAATTAACTCAAACAAAAGTAAACTTATTCATAAAAAGAATAAAAAAAATATGTCAGTTTATATATATGAGATTCGCAAGTTATAAAATCGGCTTATTTAGTAGTTTAACTAAGATTTATAAATCATTTAATCATTAATAATTTGAGATGTGAAAAATTAGTTTTATGATTTTTTTCTCGAAAGAAATTAGCTTTATGATATGTATATCCTCTTTCTTTTTTCATTTTCATTTTTTGTTGTTGAGAAAAGTATCATTTTTCTTACCTGTGTGAATAAATTAATTTAATATTCATACTTTCATTTATTACAGTATTTCTCATCTAAGCAGGATTTGAAATAACTAAAGTATGCATTATATTTTGACGCTTTTCTGAAAGATATAAATCTTATCTTGTTAGAGGAACTTTAGGAAAGTTGTTACTCGTTTTTGTATTTGCAATTGAAGATAAGTTTTGTTTAGTTTGGTTTCTGTTAGTAACAGCTTCAGAAGATAAGGTGGATGCACAAAAACAGGGAGATTGGAAGAATACAAATTACATTTCTTTTATGGTATCAGAAGTACTTTCTAATACACACTTCCGCAAGTTTACATTCTAAGTCTTAGTGCACATGTTATGTCCATCATGTCAACTTAGAATAGTGAGGGGTTTAATAAGCTGAAGGTCTTGAATCCCATGTCTCCATTTTACCAGGTAGGGTCTGATCATCCTGGGGTGTTGTTGACTACATTGATGTTAAAAGGGGAGGCAAACTATGAGAATTGGGCTAAGCTCATAAAAAACGCACTGAAGGCTAAAAACAAATTGGGGTTCGTAATTGGATCCTTGAAGAAGCCTGATGAGAAGGATTTGGAGGAGTGGTTTGCATAGGAAAGAAACAATTCCATGATCAATGGATGGATTCATAACACCATTGATCCGCAATTGCAACCATTCATCAAGTGCTTCGATGAGGCTAAGGAATTGTGGGATGATTTGAAGGAACGCTACACTATGGCAAACATCCCTCGTATCCATCAGCTGAAAACAAGTTTGTGCAATATTAAGCAACAAGGCAGCAGTGTGGGGGCCTATTATACCAAGCTACGTGCAGTTTGGGATGAGCTTGAAGGTAGCACAACTTAGAAGCCCTGTGCGTGTGGTGATAATTGTTCCTATGCAAAAGAGGTGGAACTGGAAAAGGAAAATCGCAAGGTGTATACCTTTCTAATGGGGCTCGACGATGCCACGTTCGGTACACTATGTACTCAAATCCTCAATAGTCATGTTTTTCCTAATCTGAACAAGTGCTACTCCACGGTGTCTTCGGAGGAAACACATCGAGGAATGGCTCGCATACAACATGCCCAACCCGATGTCCTTGGGTGTGCTATTCAAATATCTTCTCCTGCAGCATCTGACAGGCTGGGTAGCAGGGCTCCTTGTAGTCATTGCGGTAAGACTAATAGTGAATCTTCCAAGTGCTGGCAGACTTTTGGTTATCCATCTAACCGATAAGGTGGTCGAGGCCACGGGTGTGGCAGGACAGGAGCAAGCCGAGGAGGAGGTTACCATAATAATCATCAAGCTGACAATTCGGTTCAAGCTGGAACCTTCCACTCAAGAGGTGCAAGCTGGAGCCTATGCGGTTCTTACCCCTGCAGTTATTAACAGACTTATGTCTTTGGCTGACAATTCCAATTTTAATTCATCTGCTGAAAAATTGACTGGTAATGGTGTTCTTTATAATTGGTTAATTGATAGCGGTGCAAAGCGCCATATGACTGGAAACCTTAACATGTTGCTCAATGTTAAGCGAATCAACCCACTTGTGTGGGATTACCTAATGAAACAATTGCATATGTTGAGTAACAAGGAGATGTGTCGCTTGGTCCAAATTTATTTTTGTCTAATATACTATTTGTTGCTCAATTGAAATGCAACTTGATCTCTGTCTCACAGCTTGCCCAACAAAAGAATGTTGATATCATTTTTACTAATAATGGTTGTATATTGCAGGACCGCAAGCTGAAGATGGAGATTGGACTGGGTGATCTCGCAGGGGGGTATATGTGTACAAGTCATGAACAAGCCATGGCAGTTCAAACATTTGAGTCTGTGGAACTTTGGCATCGACGGTTAGGACATGCACCAACAGACGTGATTTTTCAAATTCCTAATTTAGATAGATGTTAATTTGCTTCATTTGATAATAAGGCTTGTGACATTTGTTTTAGAGCCAAGCAAACTCGCTCTTATTTTTGTGTTAGTGATCACCGTAGTAATGATTGCTTTGAATTAATACATTGTGATGTGTGGGGTCCTTATCGTTCATCTTCTTCTTGTGGAGCTCATTATTCCTTAACCATAGTTGATGATTATAGTCGTGGAGGTTGGGTGTGGCTCATGAGGGAGAAGAGTGAAACATTTACTAATCTTTGCAAATTTTATAATTATGCTACGTACCCAATTTGGTAAAAATGTGAAGATCTTACGCACTGATAATGGAACTGAATTTAATTCACAAAGGTTAAAGGATTATTTAGGTGATAATGGCATAATACAACAAACCACATGTGTTTATACACAGCAACAGAATGGGAGAGTGGAAAGAAAACATAGGCACATTTTTAATGTCTCAAGGGCACTTTTATTCCAAGCTAACTTGCCTATTGAATTTTGGGGTGAGAGTGTCATGACCGCAGCTCATCTCATAAACCGTACACCTTCAAAAGTTATTGGGGGGAAGACTCCACATGAAATTCTCCATAAAAATGTTGCTAATTATTCTTCTTTAAAGGTGTTTGGGTGTCTTTGTTATGCTTCAGTACAGCCAAAACCTTTAGATAAATTTAGTGAACGGTCTAGACGTTGTATGTTTGTTGGATATCCTCATGGACAGAAAGGATGGCGGCTGTTTGATTTGGAAACTCAAGAATATTTTGTGTCCCGTGATGTTCATTTTTGTGAAACTGAATTTCCATTTGCAGCTAAGGCAAATGTTGAAAATGCACTGCAGCCAACTCAACAAATAATGTCACGGTCTTGTCCTCATATAACCCGAGCTTCTTTTCCCAGAAGAAAATAATGTTCCTATGAATGAAGATATCGAAACAGAGAATATTGTGATTGGTGAAAATCTTGACAGGGGGAGTAATGAACAAGCTACTGCATTAGAACAGCATGCAGCTACAACACCAGAACAACAGACCGCAACACCAGAACACCATGTTACAGCACTAGAGCAGCATGCTACAGCTCCACCAGAACAACAGACTGCTGCAACACCAGAAATCAGGTGCTCTTAACGAATTCGCAAACCTCCAAGCTCTCTTGCTCCATATGAGTGCTACATGGCTTCAGCACATACACCTTCCTTCACTAATCCCTTTCCTTCTTCTGTCTCAAGTACACGGTATCCTTTAGCAAATTATGTTTCTATGTCTAAATTTTCTAAAAATTACCAAGCATTTGCTGCGGCAATTGATGCCCAGCTGGAGCCACGATTCTTCAAAGAAGCCATGAAAAATCAAGATTGGATTAATGCTATGAAAAAGGAAATTGATGCACTGAAGGAAAACAATACTTGGAGAATCACCACTTTGCCGTGGGAAAGCATGCTCTTCCTTGCCAGTGGATATATAAGATTAAATACCACGCAGATGGCAGGGTAGAACGATACAAGGCACGTCTAGTAATTGCTGGAAATAGACAGGTGCCAAGTGAAGATTATAACGAAACATTTGCTCCGATTGCGAAAAATGGTAAGTGTGAGAACTTTGTTGGCTGTGGCAGCGGCTAAAAATTGGGAATTGCATCAAATGGATGTCCACAATGCGTTTCTTAATGGAGACCTTGATGAAGATGTTTACATGAGACTTCCTCCTAGGTTTAATTCAAGCAAATCAAATCAAGTGTGCAGGTTACAGAAGTCATTGTATGGTTTGCGCTAGTCACCATGTAATTGGTTTTTTAAGTTGACTTCTTCCCTCAAGGCTTATGGTTTTGTGCAATCCAATGCTGATTACACTCTTTTCACACTTAATCGTGGTTCGGTGTTCTTGGCTTTGCTGGTGTATGTGGACGATATTGTGTTAGCATGAAATGACCCAAAGATGTGTTCTAACGTCAAGGTTTATCTCAATAGTTGTTTTAAGATTAAGGATTTGGGACCCTTACGGTATTTCCTTGGCATTGAGATAGCACGCAACAAAGAAGGACTATTTTTATGTCAATGTAAATATGCATTGGATATTCTCAAGGAAATGGGGTTATTGGATTGTAAGCCAACTTGTATTTCGATTGAAAAAAATCATAGATTGACACTCGATGAAGGCCCAGATTTTGGCGATCCAGTTCGTTACAAACGAATAGTGGGTAAGCTAGTTTATCTTACAATTACACAGCCTGATCTTTGTTATGTGGTACATGTGTTATCTCAATTTCTGAAAGCTCCAAAAGAAGGTCACTATGAGGCTGCTTTAAGAGTATTAAGGTATATCAAGTTGAGTCCAGGTCAGGGAATTTTACTTCCAAGCTCAAGTGATTTAAAGATTTATGCATATTGTGATTTAGATTGGGCGACTTGCCCTCTGACTCGGAGGTCAGTGACTGGTTTCATTATTAAGTTGGGTAATTCTCCAATTTCATGGAAGACAAAAAAACAAGTAACAATCTCACGTTCACCAGCAGAAGCGGAGTATAGGTCCATGGCTACCACAACTGCAGAGCTAGTTTGGCTTAAATAATTTCTTACGTCTCTTGGAGTTTCTCAACAAGAACCTATGGATTTGTTCTGCGATAATCAAGCAGCCATACACATTGCTGCTAATCCTGTGTTTCATGAGCGTACAAAACATATTGAGCTAGATTGTCATTTTGTGCATGATCATGTTATGGCTTCAACAATTCGCATGGCTTATATCAGATCACAATCCCAGCTTACTGATCTGTTCAGGCTTTGGGCAAAACGGTTTTTCACGCTTTTCTTCCTAAGTTGGGCATTTCCTGTCCTCATGCTCCAACTTGAGGGGGAGTGTTAGAGGAACTTTAGGAAAGTTGTTACTCGTTTTTGTATTTGCAGCAGAAGATAAGTTTTGTTTAGTTTGATTTCTGTTAGTAACAGCTTCAGAAGATGAGGCGGATGCACAGAAACAGACAGGGAGATTAGAAGAATACAAATTGCATTTCTTTTATATCTGAAAATTATTATCAGTTATCATTAATTAATTGATAAAGTATTTCCCTTATGGCTTTAAATTGGACAGCCAACCATTAACATTCTTTACTTCCTCTATGTGTCTGGCATAGTTCGAGGCATCCACGGTAACTCGAGTCTTTGGAAGACGCCTTACTATGATTTCTTGTGGCTGGTGCTTTTTTGAATGCATCCATGTGGATGCTCATCGTTGGCCGCATTTTACTTGGATTTCTCATTCAGGTAATTATTATTTTGTACAACAATAACATTGTATACCAATGATTTTTCGTTCTTGTATTTTATTCTATCTTAAAAGTAGACAGTGATAATTGCTGGTTCAATCCCTCAACATAAAATACATTTATCGTAATTGTCTATAGTCTATGCCAATTCACAAGTATAAAGGAGCACTTAGCATGATGTTCCAATAGACAATCACCATAGGCATATTAATTTGTTGCCAATGCTCTTAACTACCTTTTTGCCAAAAGCTTGGTTGGGCCACAATCCCTGCAATGTTGATCATTGTAAGTGCATTATTTCTTTAGGATTCACCAAGTTCTTTGATTGAGCGTGGTCAAGATGAAAGAAGATTTGAAAAAATTTGAGGAGGAGTTTTAAAGATCTGATTGCAGCCTCCTCGAAAACAGTGAAACAGTCTTGGGCCTCTTTGTTGAAAAGACACAATAGGCATCATCTCACCATGGCCATAGCCATTCCCTTCTTCTAACAACTTACTTCCATGAATGCCATAACATTCTATGCTCCTGTTTTGTTTAAAATTATTCGATTTGGTGCCACTGCTTCTCTCCTCATGTCCCCCGTGATTATTGGAGCTTGTAAGTTGCTGCCACCCTTGTCTGTATTTTTTTAAGGTTCATAAATTTGGGAGAGGTACATTTTTTTAGAAGGTGGGCTTCAAATGTTAATTTCTCAGGTACGTGCGTCAAATTTTTTTCTTTATTTTGTTTGAACTTTGAATTAAATGTGTACATAATTTAATTGGTTTTAGTAATAAACATTTGTTTTGGGTTAACATGCATGCTGTGATAACAATAGCAATTGCATTTGGAATGGAAGGAAATCATGGTGTCTTGCCCAATTGGTATGCCATAATTGTTGTGAGGTATTTGCGTGTGACTGAATTTGCATGGTCTTGGGGTGCTTTGGGATGCCTCATGTCCAGTGAGATTTTCTCAAATCCGATATACTGTTCAGAGTATCATGCCTCCGTCAACATGATCTTTACTTTCAGCATAGCTCAATTTTGCACCATAATGCTTGCCACATGAAGTTTGGATTGTTCATCTTCATTGCATTTGCATTTTTTGTTCTCGTGATGACTGGCTTCATTTACAGGTATCTGTCAGATACTAATGGAGTTCCAACAGAAGAAATATCTTGTGTGGCTAAAAAATTCTTAAAGTCCACTGAGAAACAAGCATAAGAGTCTGTTAATTTGGATAAACAAGCCTAAAAGTTCTTTTGAGAGCTTTTGAGGGCTTCTCTGTTAACAAAAAAATTCTATCTTTTCGAATGGGAAATTCTCAAAAGTAGTTATACCTTGTATCTCTGAGGGGCAGTTAAGGAGAATGAGCTGGAAGATCCGAGATAGTAGGAACTAATGGTCCACATTTAATCGCCCAAAGGAAAGAAAAAAAGGTTCAAGCTAGTTTAATTATTCTAGACCAACCTTATCAACTATTTTTCTGTTTCTGTAATTGTATATCTCTTCTTTAGGATATCCCTATTTATCTAAATGTTGTTACCCAGACTTTATATTTGTTGAATATCTCGGACCCTTAAATCAATTTGTAGAAGTGGAAATAAAATCAAAAGGGAGAGAAAGACAATAAACTCACGGGACCTAGTCCAGTATCAAAATTCATTATAACAATAATCGGTTACAATGAATCAAAAACACACCAATGTAGTGATACACTCAACCTCTCCAACAATGGTGATCACTCAAACGCTTGTTTCACTCTAAGCTCTCAAATATGCAAGCACGGTTACTTGCTCAAATATGACACTCTGTCACTTGAGGCTCTCAAATTTTTGTATGGCTTGCCTTCACCCTTACTCATCTATTTATAGAATGAAATGGGTTGGACCTAAGCCATCAAATATTATTTGATTTATATCTTATCAAATAAAAACAAGATTATCAATCAACTAAAAAATAGAAATTATCCAACAATATTTACTTGTAATCAGAATCGATACTGCAATCTTCATCTCTAAATTACTTTCTATTTATATGAAGTCATTTGCTGAAAACATGATGGAATATTGAGGCCTTTCGCTCTTTAGAAGCTTGGACCAATTTATTAAAGCTTAATCCATCATGCACCAAGGGAGCCTAGAACCACTTTTGGCTGATGCTTGGGGACTTATCAAAGCTATTAAGTGGGTGCAGTCACTTGGCCTTCAAAGAGTTATATTTGAACTTGATTGCGAAGCAGAGGTTGATAAGCTACACTCGAAAGTTTTTGGTATTTCTCAGCTGGATAACATCCTATCTTTATGTAATCAGTTTCTTGGTGAGTTTCGCGCGGAAATAAGTCAATTTTATTGCTCATAAGTTAGCAGAAACGTTAAAATTTCATGTTGGTATTCATATATTTGATTGTATTCCTCTTGGTGTACTCTGAAGTTCTTAATCAAATGATATAATCTTATTTTTCCTATAAAAAAAGAGAAGCTTGGACCAAAAATAAGAAGTATGCTGGATAAGCCATGTTGGGCCAAGTGCTAATGTGCTAGATATTTATTCTACAAATCGATAGTTTTTAAATTATATTATTTTAAAACATTTTTATAATTTTGTTGTAAAAAAACATTCTTATAATGTTGGTTAAAATTCAATTCAATACTTTAGATTTTTTTTTAATTCAGAGTCTTCTAATTTTTAAAATAAGTTCAATTAAATTCTTAACATGAAATATGAACTTAACATGACATATGACCAAGGACGTTAGTCTTAAAAAATTAATGACAGATCAAATGTTACTCGGATTTCATAATTAATGTTGTTAGTCAAAATTCACTGTAGGAATCTAATTAGAACTACTTTACAGATTAGAAAACTTAATTGAACTAAAAATAATAATTAAGTTAAATAAAAAATTAAAGGACCAAATCAAATGATAAATAAATAAAATAAAGATATGAAAAACTAGTTTAACCACTAATTTTCCTTTTCTTTTGTTGACGATTCTTTCCCCATTCATAACGTCAAATGGTATAGAGAGAAAAAAATGGAAAAGATCTGCTACAAATTTTGTTGCACTAAATCATAAATTCACATAACTCATTATAACATTATAAATATATTTGAATATAAGGTTAGAAATATTTTTGAGAATTTTTGTTATTGAAAAAAAATTCTATATTTCTAAAAGAGAAACTCTAAAAAAAATATTTGTGACTTATATCTAAATATATATATATATATATATATATATATATATATATTTGTGAGTCCAAAACAGAAAGAGTAAGCTAATTGGCACAAATTTCCTTTTAATTTGATTATTCTATTTTTCCTAATACGATTTGGATTGTTCTTACCTCCACAGTTACTTCTGCAATGAAAAAACCAAAAACTGCAACGTCATCACACGTTAATTAGGCACAAATTTTCATTAGATTATCCACCAATATGTATCAATATTTGACTAGACCACTGTTGGCAAACAAATGGAGTACGTTGTAAGGTTTTCAGAAGAAAAATCGTCATTTATCCACCAACTTGAGTTATATTGTTGGTTTCAAATGCATGTGACGGCTGAAATGCTTTGACTAACAATTTCTAGCTAGTAAACCATGATGGTCCACTGCCACATACTATTGTTTCAAGTCAAAAACAGAACCTTTATTTCCTACGAATGGTTCACAAAAATCTAGGTGGATGTATTTTATTGGATAAATAAAAGATTAAAGATAACTAGAAATTATAGTCTTTGATTTCCGGGATTGGAAATCATGTGCTAACTCATTCATATTCAGTTTCGTTAAATCTCTCCGTTCATACTCTGCTAGAAAGAACCAATATTAACTAACATTCCTTCCTGTTATGCGATTTTAAAATTAACGGCTCATTTGATCGGAAAGTAGACAGTGATAAATAATTGCTGATTCAATCCCCATAAACACATTTCATCCCGATTCCTACTAGAAGACCATATAAGGGATTATATCCCACAAACCGAGTCTTAACCACTTTAAAAAGATCATTATTCGTTGGAGTCAGTCAACCACAAAGCAATCCATTCTTATGGAAGAGGAACCAGCGAACCAGCATAAATGATGGAACCTTTTAGACCCTACATAACTCATTTTAAGCCATGACAACCGTTGCCATGCAACTAAATAAATATTTGGCTTGTCTAACTAGACAATCATAAGCATCCAAAATTTGATCATACTGAATAACGTTTATCTTAAGGAGAGATATATAACAAGAATAATTCTTATTTTAAAAGTATGATAGTAATACATCTTTATCGTATAACTTTATAGAAGATGGCTATTTAATTTTAATTTTAATAATTCAAATAGGGACCAACATTTCAATAGATATTTTTTAAAATAAGTAAATATTTTCACTAACCCCTCCCCGAACCTAAGGCGTGTATTTCAATCTTCACATTACTCGATTGATTGAAAAAGCTAATTAATTCAAAGTAGTTGTTTTCAAAACTCCAATGCAATATATAAATTTACAATAAAAAAATGATACATAATTAAAGTTTAACGTTATATTAGTTCATCTTCGTTAGTATAATTTTTTATTATGAGTTTACATTAAGAATATGATACAATATATTAACAAAATTAAACATTCACCTTATACAACACAGAAAAATGAAAAATATTATTTATATAACAATTCATACAACAATTTGTACAATAACATATTTTTTGTGTCTATGACTCTCCTGCACATAATTTATTACATGCCATAATGATAAAAAAAATACAAAAATAATATTGTACAAATTATTGTATATACGCATGTGGGCTTATAGTATGGTTTTATTACTATAATTGGAAAAAAAATTATCTACAATTTTTATTAATTTTTAATACAAATATTTATTATATAAAATTATTGACGATGTAAAATTTCAAAATTTCCATTCAACAAAATCGGAATTAAGGAAACGTAATCAAATTCATATTAGGAGACTTACATCTAGCATCTTCAACAAATTTCTGATTGCAAATATATATTAAACCTGCCTCAGTTTTGTTGAAAACCACGTATGAGCACTAAGCAGCAAAACATGGGTTTTGACCCGAAGACAAGGAACAGGACAGAGGAAGGGCCAGAAGGCCCAGAATGAAGCACTAGAAATGAAATTGCCACTGACCGCAGAGACGAGAGAATATACTTTCGATACCGATAGAGACACGTGTGTATATGTAGGGCAATGAGTTTCCTTCTACGCATACAAATATTTTATGGAAGTTGCTATAGTATTTGGCCACTCTTCGGTTTTCACTTATAACAATAAAATTACTCACCCTTTGAATTTTTGTTGTGTCCGTGTGCATGACACGCTAGGAATAGTGTTGAAGAGGAAGACAATGTTCTACAAAGAGGAGTCGTATACGAAGGTTGCTATGGCCATGTCATTGACACCGTCCTTGTATTTACTTTGACCAGCACCGTTTCTTCTTTTTCTATTGTTAACATGGGCCAACTGGAGGGTCACGACAAACCCTTGTGGGTTTTGCCACTGGTACCATGCCAGCGTTGATGACACTCAACGAGAATGGCATCAGCAACAACTACAGCACAAAGTCTTTTTCAATCATAACAGTAACAATAATATTCAATAATATATATCATTTATTGAATGAACCAATAACTCATTTGAAGAATGGGAATATTTTTCTTGAATCAATCACCTCAAGATAATCACATAATTGGTAGTTAGCTTTTTCAAACGGCTAATCCAATTGAACTTTAAAATCAAAACTACCAATATCTCTTAATTTACGCTTTAAATGAGTAATTAATCACTTGAAGAGTACCTTAATTATGCATTCTTTAAAATGAATAATTTTTTAAAATAAATGTGATACTGCTATTTGTCAACTTTTGGACAAACTTGCAAGAATTTTTCATGCTCAAAATTAGCTTACACGGATTTAAAGCAAAGTTGATTTAAATCCCATTATATCAACGAATGCCGACATGGCATTTATTTCACACGAGTTTTAAGTTTTAAAGATGAAAGACCCAAATTAAACTCTCAACTTAGAAATAGTAAGTGAAGCTGCCGTTTTCATGACGGGTCCTCTCCTCGTAAAGTGAAAGACGTTTAAACTCAATTCTGCCTCTTTGTTTCAAATCCTAACATGTTCTTCATGCTATTGGCCAGTTCATGAATTTCATATAAAGCGATCATATGAGGTTACACAAAACGAATTAACGGCCAACAAATTAAGTGCATTAGTTAAATATATATTTTAACTCATTTTGGAATGGAATGACTACGCTTTTGACCTTTATTCGTTTGAACCGGTAATTCCTTCCTACAGTACAAGGCGCTCTATATAGGAGTAGTATATATTACGTTACGTCCAAGACTCCAAGCCCACTCACTAGCTTTCACCACTAATCCCTACACTAACGATATTAGACGGTCATAAAAATACGCTTTGAATATTTGCTTCTTATTTTTGAGTAGAAAAAAAACTGTGAGGAGGAGGCATTTGAGTTGGTACTACTCGGAAACGCCAATACTCCGTCAACCCTATCTTTCCATTTTCTAGTGGCCGTCCCAGATCTTCAAATGACCCACCCCTTTTAAATACCTTTCCTTAAACACTCTTGTTGCAGAACGCAAATCCCCAAACCAAAACCAAGATTTTGTGACTTACACACAAACACGCACTCCCTTATAACTATCTCTGTCTCCGTCTCCTAGCCATGTGCCAGTTATCATCTCCCTCCACTTTGTGTGAAAGCAATGAGGGCCATCCAAACATGCCCACAACCAAAATTCATGAGGAGCCTGACATGTTCGCCCTTTTGATCCCCAAACCCCCTACAACAACATTATTCGAACAAGGCCAAAATAACCAAAAGCCCCATAAAACCCATTTTTCCCTCGCCCTCGACGAAGTCAAATGCATAGTCAACATAGCATTACCCATGGTGCTAACTGGGTTACTACTCTATTCTCGCTCCGTAATCTCCATGCTCTTCCTCGGTCGCGTCGGTGAGCTCGCCTTAGCTGGTGGCTCTCTCGCCATTGGATTCGCCAACATCACCGGCTATTCTATTCTCTCGGGCCTCGCCATGGGCATGGAGCCCATTTGTGGCCAGGCTTTCGGGGCCAAAAGGTTCAAACTTTTGGGCCTCGCGATGCAGAGGACAATGGTCTTGCTTCTTCTAACTTCTGTTTTTATATCATTCTTGTGGCTCAACATGAAGAAAATATTGGTCCTGTGTGGCCAACGAGAAGACATCGCCACCGAAGCTCAATCTTTCATGCTTTTTTCAATTCCCGATCTCGTAGCACAATCATTGCTACACCCTTTGAGAATCTACTTAAGAAGTCAATCTATAACCCTGCCTCTCACATACACTGCATCTCTGTCTATTCTCCTTCACGTCCCCATCAACTACTTCCTTGTCTCTGTGCTTAAGCTTGGAATCAAAGGCATTGCCTTAGGCGCTGTTTGGACGAATTTCAACCTCGTCGTTTCGTTGATTCTTTACATCTGGGTCTCCGGCTTATACAAGAAAACATGGCCCGGTGTTTCGTTGAAGGGCGTCTTCAGCGGTTGGAAATCGCTTTTGAATCTTGCAATTCCAAGTTGCATTTCCGTTTGCCTCGAGTGGTGGTGGTACGAAATCATGATTTTACTATGCGGGTTATTGATTAATCCCCAAGCAACGGTTGCATCAATGGGTGTTCTGATTCAAACCACTGCTTTGATATACATTTTCCCATCTTCCCTAAGCTTTGCCGTTTCCACACGTGTTGGAAATGAACTGGGTGCGGAGAATCCCAAAAAGGCAAAACTCGCAGCCCTCGTGGGGTTATGTTTCAGTTACGGTTTGGGTTTCTCGGCTTTGTTTTTCGCCGTTTCAGTGAGGCACGTGTGGGCTTCGATGTTCACACGTGACGCGGAGATCATTGCTTTGACGTCGATGGTGTTGCCCATCATTGGACTATGTGAACTTGGAAATTGTCCACAAACAACGGTTTGCGGCGTTTTGAGGGGAACCGCGAGGCCCAAGTTGGGAGCGAATATAAATTTGGGTTGCTTCTATCTAGTGGGAATGCCCGTTGCGGTGAGGTTGAGTTTCTTTGCGGGGTTTGATTTCAAAGGCTTGTGGCTTGGTTTATTGGCCGCTCAAGCCTCTTGTATGTTCACCATGTTAATTGTGTTGGCTCGAACCAATTGGGAGGGTCAAGTTCAAAGAGCCAAAGAACTCACATCATCGTCTGATTCTAGTGAGGAGGAGGAACAAGATGAGAAATGCCTGTTCAGTTCGGCTGCTACAATCGAATGCTCTCATTCTGATTCATTAGTTTGATTGATCATCATTACAGTGATGTCACGTTGATTCTTTTATATTTTTGCATTCAAGCTAGATTTTATCACATGAAATTGATTCTTTCTAGGTTGTCCTAATTTTAATTGTACATTCCGGAGAAGAGGCAGAGCATAAACGCATGCATTCATACAAAGAAGAAAAAAAAACACGCACACAAAGGAATACGTTTTTGTTTCTGTTTTGATTCATCAATTAATTATATGGACATGATGATGGCAGTTCTAGTTAAATCACTTGACTCTCCACCTTATCACTCACGGTTGTTACAAAAGAATACTAGTAGTACATTAAACATGAATATCGTGAAACACAGACTTAAAATTATGATTCTATGCTCATTGAGACTACGCCCCCAAAAGACAAAGGGAAAAGAAAATCCCGTGAGATGGATACTGTTTGTTATGGTAATTAATTATATATATCAATTAAAATTAACATTTTAAAATATTTGAAGGAAAAAAAACATTTTTTTAAATGTTTGATTCATGCCGTCTGCGGATAATATGGTTGGTGGCAAGTGGGATTGCGCGTTTTAAATAGTCGTGGACTTCTGTCGGTTGGTTGACGACGAAAATTGCTAAGTCTGCTGACTCCCCAGGTGACCTAAAAAACATTAAAAGGACTCCACACCTCAATTTTGACGTGTTTTAAGAAAGGGAATAAATTTAGAATGTTCCATGGTTTATATCAATTGAAGCAGCCTCTAGGATTGTTTCTTAGAGGGGAAAAAGCAAAACGGTATATGCATGGTATAATTAAAAAAACTAAAAAAACACACCAGGTATTTCAATTGACAAGTTCTTTGTCCAAATTCATTGTAAAGAGAGAGAGAGAGAAAATTATACAATATTTAAATATTTCTTTAAAATTAAACTAGAAATGGAAGAAATAACGAAAGATACAAAATAAGATAAGTAACGCGTGATGAAAACAGATTGAAAAAATATATTATTTAGGTTATATAATTTTATTGTAAAAATATAACATCTTCTAAAAACAGCTAGAGAAACTAGCTCCACCATTTAACATGGAAAGCAATTTCGTGGTATATAATTGGTTTGAAAAGAACAGGAACCATATTCCAATGTTCCATTCTGCCGCCAAAGGCTTGTTGCGATTTAGCCAACATAATAATACTAATATGTGAGAGGCAATGCTTCACTTCTAAAAAATCAGTGATAGTTGCTATACACCTGTAACGAGTGAGATAGCTAGATGTTACGTTTATTTCCTTTAATTATCTGTCCTACCTATTATATTAGCCAACGCATGGCGTGAATTGAAAGACCCAAAGAGGTTTTTTCACCAAACTAACGTCGCTGTGCTTACTCGTCCATTAATCCAACTTGCTTTCCCATTTGATCACCAATACCATTCAGCCTCCCAAACCTTTTCCCTCTCCACGCATGCACGCGTTTATATTAATCAGATCCAGCTTAGAATTATTTTTTTACGTACTCCAGTTTTGAAAGTTAATTTTAATATATTTTAAAGACCAATTTACATTATCATTTCAATCTGACTTGGCATTTTATATTTTTGAATTCTATACTTTTAACAATTATATATTTAATAAATAATATTTTACAAACTATTATATATATTTACATTAATATTATTTATTTTAATATATATATATATATAATTTAATTCTATGATTTAGATATATAATGTTAAAATTTATATATTATATCAATAAATTAATTTAACTCTATCATATCGCATAGTATATATGTTATTAGATTTTGTCAAGTGTGTATTTGAAACCTAATTAGCAACACATGCTTTTATTCTCTCTACATGTTTAGCAGAAACAAGTAACTTCTGCATTATTAATTTGCATCCTTAGACATGGTGATAATTGTTGTATATGTTTAGTTTTTATCCTTAATTTTTACAACAATTATCTTAATTCTTCTTATTTTTGGCTTAGTTTGATCCCAATCAGTTAGAACTTAGTTTTTAAGCTTAATAAATTTAATTTTAGTGAATTCATCAATTTTAGTTGTGTTTTGTAGATTTTTTGATGCATTAAAAAGGAAGAAATAATTTTTGGATTGATGAAATAGCTCACTTAGTGTGCTTGCATGTGCTTAGCGCGTCAGAGTCAGCTTAGAAGGCAACGTGACAAACATCTAGAGGTTGTTGGAAAAATTCTAAAGTTCAGTGCACAATGAGCGAATTGCTCTCACTATCAAAGATTTGGGCTAAACATGCACCTCAAGCTTAACTCGCAGTCACTTAACCAAATGATATTTTTGTATGCATGTTTAGCGTGAACCCTGGGTTCAACACAATCCATTTTGTAGAAATGATAGTGCAACCTCTTTGGACCTATTTAAACCCTATTTTCATTGAGATGGGGAAGAGCATCGACCAAGGGTCATGTGTAGCTTCCATCTTCCATTTTCCTTCATCTTCTTCTTTCCATTTTGCAATTTTGAGGTCTCTCATGACAATGAGAGGCTAGTTCATCCATTGTTGGGGGATTGGTGTGCTAAACTATTCTCATGTAATTAATCTCTATATTTAGTCAATGTTATTTCTTATGTTATTACTTCTCTCCATTTTGATTGCTTGTTTTATGGTTTGATTACCTTAGCTTTAATTCTTTGTTTTTATTGTCATTGAAAAATACTTGAAAACTGAGTTTTAAATACAAAATCTAATGAATGTCTCATCTAGGGATGAAGGGATGTTTGTTAGCATCATTAGTGATTAACCATATGAACATGTTTCATAGTTAAAATGTCATTGGAAAATTCTTTTTTACTAAGATTTGAAAGTAGTATCTAATAGGTGCTTATGTCTAGGGATGAAATAATACTTGTTAGTCTTGATAAACGCTTGTTCTTGAATCCAAGTGATTTAGCTTGACTTGTTAAGTGATTAGGAGTTGAGTTAAGCTACTTAGGCTCTTTCACATGAGAAATCATGATTAAAACACCATAATGGATTAAGGTAGCATTAGAGTAAACATTGTATAAAGAAAACCTTTATAACTATTAAGATTGTTAGCTTAGTGTAGCCATATCCCCAACATTTTGTTTTTATTTATTTATTTAGCTTCTCTCATCCATCAATTGTTTCTGTTTTTTCTTACCTTTAATTTTTTCTGTTTTTAGTTTAGAACCAACTTTACTTTATACTCTTTTACATTTAAGACAAAATGTCCTTTGCCTAAAACTTGAATTTATACAAATAGTTTGATATGAGCAAGTTTCAATGGATAACATACTCAAATTTTTTGTTTTATACTATTTGTACTATATTTTGGTGTGTTTACCAAAAATATATCGAACACATGATGATTTTGTTGAAGGGCTCGCATAAGAAAGAAAGGTGTCCAAACACATTGTAAGTCAATAAAGATTATACACACAAATTATCAAAATTTTGAGAAGTAAATACTAAAATAATTGTTTATGAAGTGTGAATTCCTCTATTTATTAATTTTTATCCCTTTTTATTTGTTAATTTGAAAAAAAATAAGTTAAAAGAATGTAATTTACATCCTTAGTTATATTTAAATATTTTTTATTATTATAATTTATGATAAATGTGAAAATATTCAAAATTAAAGTAAAAATAGCAATATAGTAATAATAATAATAATAATAATTAATATTAACATTATTTTTAAAAATTCTTTAAATAATAAATATATATTTGAAAAGACAAGAAAACAAAGAAAAGTTTATTTAAAGTGTCTCTCATTAGTCATTACTACAAGACAACGATAAGATAATTACAACGTGATTTTTGTGGGCAGGTAAGGATCATCTAATAAATAATTCACCGATATGCGTACGTCAAACCAATGAATAGAGTTGGAATATCATACAGAGGGATGATAAGAATTGAATAATCTCGCCAAAGATAACATACGTTAACTTAGTCTCAAGAGTTGTTGTTATCTTATTGTAGTATTAAGAGTTATTCATATTATAAATTTTATACAATATCTATATATATACACTAGTATATATCTATATATATACACTAGTATATGTCCATAGCGGTTGGTATATAAAACACAAGGAACTAGTATAATAACATGATTTAGATAGTAAATTTCCATAATTCTAGTCCCGGTAATAAGAGTAATTATTTTACACGGTTTCATATGTTGTTTGATATTTTTTTAAAATTAAAATTAATTTTTCCATGAATAGAATTAATTTTGAAAAAAGTAAATTTATTAAGTTTTTTGTTAATAAAAATTAATTCTAGTTGCTAGATTCATAGAATATAATTTCACTTTAAAATAATTTGTTTTATTGTCCAAATAAACTTATTTTTTTAAATTCACTTTTAAAATATATTTTTAACATGATAATTTTTTCTGAAATTTTTATTAATATTTCAAAAAATAATAATCACCATGACATTGAAGATGTATTAAATTTGTTGATGTTTAATCTTATAGAAAAATCTAGTTAATGACAAGTGAGATTTTATATCTTATATTTTTTTCATCTATAAAACTTATATTTAATATTTTTTAAATAAATCAAGTTCAATTTCACTTATAATAATAATATGTTGGTTAATGTTTTGAATATTATTAAATACAATTTTACCAAAATCTAAAACAAATGTATTTTGTCTATATTGCATGCCGCCGTTTTGAGAAGATAGGTAGAAACTAAAAAGGCAAACAAATGTTTTCTGGCCGCCCAAGTCTAGCTTAGAATTGGTCTAACATAAAAGCCAGAGAAAGAAGGTCCTCTTCAATGTTTAATTGAAGTCAACCAGCTCAACGGCTTAGCTATAAATTATTTACACTTGGTGTACATTCGATGTCGATCCCCTCGTGTTTCTAATACGATTCATTCATTCATTTTTTTTATAACCTCGTTACCTAATACTCCATGCAATGTCCAAATGTACACCACAAAATGTGCATTGCATGATATAATGATTGGATAATGTTTTATAACAATTAATGTGCTTGCTAGTCCAAGTCAAGAGGCATGTCTCATGTTTCTATTGTATGGGTAGGATTAAACTATTAATTATTAACTCAATGGATAAAGACCTTTAGTTTGGATTATCAATAGGATTTTAACACCTTTTAAACACACCGAATGAATGCCCATCAATGAAACCATGGGCAATGAAATGAAATAAGGTGGAGTATATATATTTTTATACATAGGAATTGAATTAAGATATTGAAAAATTCCCAATAAAACATGCTTTCATTGTCCAATAATTAATTGTGCTAAACCTCTTGGTAAATAAGGTGAAATATGATAAAATAAAAGCTATTAATTTATTATTTAGATATTATGATAGAAATAGAAAGAAAATATTGGTTCTATTTCATTTTAATTTTTTCTGGAAAGGACAAAAAAAATAAAATGTTAGTTAAACTTGGATAGATGATCAATGAAAGTTGTATTTTGTGGAAGGAATTAATTGTTGGTATAGTGATAAATCACAATTCAAAATTTTTATTGAGAGAAATCTACACATTAAATGTTTGATGGTGCGTTGCACGTTGTTTACTCTTATTATTATAAACTTATAGCTTCCTGTCTTCTACTAAGCAAGTGTTTTGAAATCCAATCATCCAACTTTCCTATACATATATAGATATAGTAGATAACTTTCCAATTAATAAGGTGGATCCTTAAATCTTAATGGATCTCTCCTAATAAGCTTTTTGTGAAATTTTTACCTTTTTTTTCAAATATCATCTCCTTATAGAATTTAATTATCAGTTTAAAACAATTTTACTTTATCATCTAATTATAAATTACTGTTTAAATTATTTTAAAATAATTATTTTAAAAATTAATAAATTTAACATACATATTAAATTATATTAAATTATAATTGAATGATTGTGTAAATTTTTGTATACTATTAATATATAATATTTTTGTCCTCTTATATAAGCTGTTTGGAAGTATGTATGCTGAACGGGGAATACGACCCAAGAGCCTAGAAGGCTGTTGTTTCTTGCACACTCCAATGATTACTTCCAGCATTTCCCAAATGTAATGCAGGAAGTTCTACCCAGCCTAGAAACCACTGTAGATAAACATTGGACTTTCTAAGTAGCTTTCTTTTTGGACTGAAAAAATCATCCTTCTTCGCACAAGAAAAAAAATTGGGCATCTAGCAATGGCCTTTTGATTTGATGTAAGTGACGAAAAACAAAGGAGATGACTCAGAACGACGACCGTTTTTTGGCCCACGGTGCAAAGTGTTAACATCACAATTGTTAAACCCATGGCTACCTGACCCATCCACCAAACGAACCACCAAGAGCTCTACAAAAGTCAAGGATGAACTCTCCCATATTGGGCCTACTAAACAGTATATTTTTTGGCCCACGATGCAACACAATTTAATTTTACTAGTAGTTATTTATAAACATTCATTTACGTTTAATATTAATTAAATAATTTTAAAAAATTATACAAATAATAATATAAAAATGTATTTCAATAAAATATTAAATAATTTATAAAACAATTTGGTTTGATACAAAAATTTTAAAAAAGCTTGTTACAATTTTTTTTTTAAAAGACAAACAATTAGGTGAGAAAGAAATTTGGAATAAAAATGAACTATTCGGCATTACTTAGTAACTGAATTTTTTTGAAACTTTTCTTTTTAATTTAAAATTCATTTTTAATAAGCCATATTGCTAAATACTATCATTTTTATTGGATGTAAAGAAGCTTTACATTGATTATTCATATCCATTAATTTCTAAAAACAAAAATGTATATCATATATATATATATATATAAATTATTTCATTATTAAGAATGAAAAAAAATGATATAAGGGAATAGATTGAAAAAAAAATATTTATCAAAGTGTTTTGTGAAATAACGAATTAGAAAGCCAAACGACAGAGGAGTTTAACAAAGAAAGTCGTTTCATTAATTGATCTTCTTGTAAATGTATTCTAACGGCCATCAGGTTGAACTTTAATTATGAACTGTTTGAGAATTTTTAAATAATTTCATAAACTAAAAATAATTAATAATTAGGTCTTTTAATCATGTAATTTTTAAATTCATTTTTTTAAATCGCTATAGATGATCATTTTTAACAGTTTTAAACTGCTAAAAACTAACAGAACCTACTTTATTTTAACATATTTAAAAAATTTAACCTAATAAGTAGAAGGAGAACTTGTTGGAAGTACGACTAGGAATGATCATTTTCTTCAGTCCCTTGTACAAATTATTTGCATGGATGAAAGCAGTTGTCATCAGCACGTTTAGTTATAATTTGAATGCAACTCTCTGCATGCAAACATGATGAAGATATTGCGAGGAGCAGGATAGGTTTTACAAGCCATAATATCATATTGTAGTGCTTCTCCCGCTCTTATGCGTACTTTGATGTATGGAAATAAAGTGCAATTTTTCTGCTCTAAATTATAGCATTTAATTTAGGCTATATATAGCTCAAACACATTTGGTTCATATATATCTCAGCATATACGTACTTAGTGATAAGGCATCTTGTTTACTAATTAGTTATTAGTATTTGAGTAGGGTTGTTGGCTTGGGTGAAAGAGATGTCGATAACTGACATACTTACTAACAGCACGAGGGGTACGACCTGTCGGAATATATGGAACATGCCTTATAATATATAGGTTCTTCAAATTAAAATAACAATGACACTAAAACAGTCAAAACATATTTCATTATTAATTGATGATCCTCAGCTGTTTCAGTAATTTTGTATTCTTTTCCACACTTAGCCTTAGCCTTGCCCCTATAGCCTATAGCCCCTACTGGTATTAGTCCCGGAATATAGGTTTGGACTTTGGAGTGTTCAGACCTACGCCTACCCCTAGATCCAAGATATATGCATCATTTATTTTGGTCGGTTGAGCAACTGGACTTGTATAGTCTATATATCCAAATGTTAACTAGTTCATTAATGACTAACAAATTTACCTTGCTTTTTAATATATTTTTAAATTCTAATAAATTCTTAACTTATAAAAAAAATCAATATATATTTTAACGAAAATTTTATTATTATTATTATTGATTCTTTTAACTAATGTCCTTAAGACTATATATATCCTAATAGATTATTACTTGTTGGAATTTGAAATGGTGCGATCGGTAGACTTCAAACATGCAGTTCATCGTGACTCAAAGCCAAAATATGTAAATGGGGCAAAGAACATAAAAAGGAAAGAAAGGGTATATCGATTATTTGATGAATGAATTGCTTTGTCAGGTTGTGAAATGTAAAACTTGCAACGTGCTTATTAATTGTAAAATAGTACCGAACCTGACTCCACCAAAATGAATTGCAACATGTTCGAGTTATAAAAGTTATACTTGATTAAGTGAGTCTGCTTCATCACAGCTGATATAACTCGTTTAAATTTTTGTAAAACATTTTTTTAAAATTTTGATTTGAGGTGGTCCGAATTTTCTACCCTAGGTAGTTTTTCGGGTAAACTGCTATCATGGCATTGATTGAGGCATTGAGCAAGGTGGACAATGGCAGAAAGTGATATTATAAGGATTCACTTCTTTCATTCAAATTATAAGTCAAATTTAAGTTTATAGTTAGGCTCATTTATCAAGTTAAACTTGAATAATCGATTTTTTTTCTTTAAAAAAAATCTCAGACATGCACCAAAAATGTTATTCGAAACCTAATGAGAGAGATAAAAGAAAAAAAAACATAGATATCCTTGATATGATAGAAAAAAAATATATAAGTATTAGATGTTTTAAGAAAAACTAGTGTTAAAAATTAATGTTAATTATTTCCTGCAAATTAAGCTTAAACTTCACCTACTCGACTCAACTTCACTCGTCCACATTTCTTGAGACAGCTACCAATCTCGGTGGATAAGTGGCTGCTTATTTGTCACATGTTGATGTGAAATGTGAAGGATTATAAGGTGTTTGTTGGTTCAACTATAACTAACGATTGGATTAAACCTAACGGAGGTGTTTATGGATTGAATTAAATTAATCTTGAAGACCAAATTATTAAATCCAATTAGTTTTATTTTATTTTTTAATTAATTTAATTTTAAAATTCAATTTATTTATTTATTTTTTAATTAGATTGAATTGATGTTTGGATTTTGAAAAAAGAGTTTAAAAATTCAATATTAACATAAATGATAAAATACACAAATTAATTTAATACCAATTATCACATCAGGGACGGATTCAGGAAATTGATGAATAGTGGACACTCATGGTACGCGAGTAGCCGTGACGGAGGCCGTAGCCATGACGGAGGCCGGCCCACAATGACGTCGGAGAAGCAATTGTGTGAGTGCTCTTCTCTTCTGTCAATGGAGAACGCGCAAAACACGCTTTCGAGAATGTTGTAGTCGTGACGTGGTTGACACTGAGCTCCTCCTGCACCGCTCCCTTGCCGCGGAACTTGGTGTTCGCTGCAGTGATTTGGGGAGAACTCTCACTGGGGTTCTTGGCATGGAGGTACAAGACTATGAAGAGGATGTACTTGAACAGCCATTGACTGGTGCCTTTTGCCTCCGCTGGGTGGAAGTGGTGGTGGCTTGCGCTTGGTGCGACTGCTCCATTTTGCCAATGCTGATTGCATGGAGCTGTGGAGTATGTGACGTAGCCAACAGAGGAGTGACTGAGATGGAGAACGAAAAAAGAGAAGAGACATTTACGCAAGGATGGGCATTGTCGCACCTAATAAGGGTGGGCACTTGCCCCCCTTCTCTTCAACCTATGTCTACCCTTGCATCACATCTTATATACAACTCATACCATAATTCAAATTGTAAGTAAAAAATAATTTTATAATCCCTTAAATAACAATTAGAAAATGATTTTTTTGGGTTTCATTTTCAATTTGTTTGGTTATTATTTTTCATTGCAGTTTGTATTGAATTGAACACGTTAATAAACACCCCTAAATCTTTTCATCTTTTCAAATATATTATATTTGTTGATATGGAAAAACACATATGTGATTAATAGTAGCTTTACGAAAAAAACATTATCTCTTAAATATAATTAGATTGGCTTCATAATATATGTTCACACAAATATTAATAAAAGGCGACAAATGTCAGCCATGGTTTGGGAAAAGCCAATGTCTTAATGACCGTAATGGCCAAAGAATTATTTGACCAAACGACACAATTACCATAGAAATATTTTACATTCTAGAACTATAATTTAACCCTACGCAATATTTACATTTTTTAGTCCAATATTAACCTGATATACAATCAAGATTGGGTTCCGTTAAACCTGGCTGATCATCCATAATCAGTCCAAGAGTTATTACTTATACACATGAGCAATGTTAGAGACCTATGCTCGTCTTCCCGGCAAATGGGTCGTGTGCATTTTATCATTGAATCTGAAATAAGATTGCTTTGCATAATTGCATGTAAATAATTCGATTATTTCGCAAAAAATGGAGGCTTTCATTCTATCTAGGAACTATATAAAGTTGCGGAGGGGGTCTTGTTTTCCTGCTCCATAATTTACGTACGAATCTTAATTCATGTCATGGATGACCTCATTTATAGGCTTTTAAATATGATTTTTTCTCAAAACTTCGAACGTTATAAAATCAATTCAGTGCGGGTAAAATTCACTCTATTAATAATAAATAGTCTTTAGTGTTTATTTCAAATAACTAAAAGTGAGATTTAAAAAAAAAATACTTATTATGTTGTTCTAATTTGAATTTGGTGAATATTTTTAATAAAAACGTTCACTTTCAGCATTCAAGTGCTTAAAATTAACTCTAAATACTGGTGTTAATAATATATATATATAATTCCTTTTCAAGGTGGGTTGAGAATTGAGATTGGAGTGATGTGAGTACAAATTGCGCCCAAATAATTAGAGTTTGTTTGCTTTTTTAAAACGTATTTTTATTAATGAACTAATTAACTTATTATTATTATTATTATAAAAATTATAAAATTGTAACAATGTTTTATTTTAATTTATATTTCTTGTTTATTAAATATATAATAAAAAGGATTTTTGTTTTTTTAATAAAAAAACATAATTATTCTGCAAAGAGTCCAAGTGAATAGCTTTAAGTAAACATAGACCACTCTTAAAAAAAAAATAAACACAGACCATATATACAAATTATCAGGAACAGATTTAAGTAGAGCAAGGGTGGCCCCAAGCCACCATCACCCTCTGTTTTTATTTTTTTGGATAAAAATTCATATATAGAATTTAATTTTATATAAAATATGATTTAATAATTTATTAATCTATGTTAAATATGATTACTACTGCACTCTTAAAAGTTGTTTTTTCTCAATATACTTTCTGTCAATTTGTCATGTGACTTTTCTTAATTATAGCATCCCATATTCGGTCTTTTTATTTTTATTTTTCAAATAAAATTCTTTAAATTTAGTTAATTTCAAATAATCCTTTTACTAATACTATTTTTTATATTTATAAATTTGAAGCTTATAAATTTAAGTTTTGATATAGCATATCAAATTAACAGTTGATTCATGCAAAATATGTGTGTGTGATATTGATATTGGGAGAATATAAAATAAAGGTCTTGCTAATAAATAAATTGAAAAATTAGCTTTTAATTGAAATTTTTAATTTCTCTTTATTATTCTTTTATTTTCAAATAAGCATGAAGTTTAAGAGTAATATTCATTATTTTTATCAAGTTTATAATTTATAATTTATTTATTTATTTGTTAGATATATTATTAAAAAAGTTCTTAATCAAATAATAACGCCACCACATCAATTGTAAACATTTTTATTTATTATACACAATAATCAACTATATTTATTTTTATGTTATTTTTTTTTATTTCTTTATGTGTGTGTGAGATACCAATTACCTATAGACTAAAGGATTAATTTACTTTAGTTATGTCCTTTTTAATAATTATAATTAACAAATCATCATTGAAGAAATACTATAATTTTCGTCCCAATTCAATCAAAACCAAATGATTTATCCCAAACTAGAGATTTACGATCAAAATGTTCAGAAACTCGTCCCAACTAGTACAAAACTCTTCACATTCGCTTAACTTTAAGATCTAAAAATTAATTTTCTCGTGAATCTTAATTCCCCACCTTATGCATATATGCACGCGCTAATGCACGTGCGGTTATTTCGGTAACTGTAAGAAGGCAGCTATGTGTAACGTGTCCACTGTATATTCAAGTAAAACTAAAAAATCTCTGGTTCGTACACAGCGCAACATATAGAATAATTTATTGTACCAGCGTTGTTCACATGCATCCTGCAAGTATAGAATATTTATTAATTTAAATCTGTTATGCATTAAATTTATGATGATGTAGCAAGATTCACTGGCGTGGCGTTTGTGTAAGAATTATATCAAAATTTTATCAGCATTAAATAATTTTTACACGCTGAAATTTTAATGAAATTAAATTGTTGGACAAAATCTCCATATGCTGAGAAACATTAAGCCCAGCATTACCAAAAAAATAAAACATTAAGCCCAGTAGATAACTGACACAAAGTAAAAAAAATGCATCCTTTTGTTTTTATACATTTACACATGTGTGATATTGATTTATATTAGATTATAAAAAAGAAAAAATGCATAAAATATTTTTCAAAAATAAAATCAATACATAAAATAGGCACCTCGAAGCCACTTTTATGTTTTTTTATTTTTATTTAAACATTTATATTATTTTTTCAATGTCACATTACATCTATCTATGTTATATTTTTAATTATTCGATAGAATTTGAGGTGAAGAATTTATTTTTAACAATTAAAAAATCATAATAACTAAATATATCACAAATTAAAATTAGAAAGGACTAAAATTGTACACAAATTAAAATAAAGTGACTAAAAGTGCAACTAATAGAAAATTCAGATTCAATAAATAGTATTCGAAAAAAAAAGCCATTAAACAGTGGAATATGTGCATAGGAACTAAAATTGACCAAGGTTCAATATTTTTATATTTAGTCTTTACACTTTATAAAAAATATAAATTCAATATCTCTTTAACTTTGAAAAAACATGATGAATTTTTAGAGATAAATGATAATGGACTAAATTTATGTTATTTTTAAAAAAATTAAAGAATAAGTTCATCGATATAAAAATATAAAGTCTTTCGTCATATTTGGTATAAAAAAATATAAGACTAAAAACATATTTCTCTTTTTTTTCCCTCTTTTGACTCTCTTGTCACGTCACCTATTTTATGACATTTTTCACTCTTCTCTTCTTATATCTCCTTGTCATAGATATTGTTGTGAGGAAACCTCACGGCTTATGAAAGTATAAAAAGAGCTGAAAAAAGAGGGATACAGGACTAGCTTTACACCGCTTCAATTTTAGGTGACACAAATCTATATTCGGCTCGTATTATCCGAGGAAGGTCTAATCACCAATGGCTTTAGCAACCGAAAACTAGGATACGGTTTATTACCCATTCTGTAATTATTCCCTGTACCACATATAATGAACATCTGTATCTATTTTATATTTCCGAAAGCAAATTAAAGCGTTTTCATAAGTTGAGACTAATTTTCAAAGCTTAGATATTATTTAAGTGATTTTTATCTTTTTCAACATTTTTTTTATACACAATCAGGAAACAAACTACTTAAGCATATAATGAAACTAACTATTATGGTTGGACTCTATGACCCATATGTATATATTTCAGGTTTTGCACAGGGGCGAAACTCCTTTAAATACATTTTTTTTTTGTCAAAAAGAATCTGTACTGACAAACTAAATCCTAGATATTGGAACGTCCAAACCACCGGACGGGTAACTGTGTCTAGTTACACTATAATATGAATGAAGCCTGGTGAATAAAATTTTGAATATACACAAATTAATCAACCCCGCATAATCAAATAGTGAGTCAACTACATATGATATTTCGGTACACTCAACAAAGTGAACCAATGGCATCAATTGGTTGAACATGTAGCAGGATATCTCTTTGAAATGGACCAGCTGCATTTGCGGACCCACCTCAAGATTTTATGCCATTTACATTCAGACAAGTAGGACCCTTTTACACCATCCAATTTCCACAAAACAATAGAAATATCCTAGTTATTAGAAAACCATAAATTTTATAGTCAATTCTTTAAAACAAAAGGGGGGAGACAGGGAGAGAGAGTATGAAGAGAATTAAAAGAAACCTTTTAGATGACTTCATAACCTCTTCACAATTTGAGAACTAGAATTAAATAGGATTCATTGATCTGGCATTATTTTGCTCCTTAGTAGCTTTTCAAGTTTATGTCAAACAGTTAAGCAATCTATGTCATCCTCCAGCAAGACTACCCGTTCAATCATTTTAATTTTTAAGCATGGAAGATATCAAATTTTAGAAATGGATAAATTGGCACCCCGTCCAACCCCCCACCACAAATAAATAAATAAATAGAAGGGAACATGACAATGTATCAATCACAATTATATTGGAAGTTTTTAGATTTTGTGCGTCATTGATTGGAAGTTTTGAGAGTTTTTGTGTCATTGAGTTGTCCGTGATATCATATTAAATGGTGTTTTATTTTTTAGCAGTTATATAAATTTCATAAAGAATTAACAATATGTACAATATATTTGTTTATTTTTATCATATCAATGACAGTTTTTAATTGATGGGAAGTATAAATTTTTTTTTACATAATGCATGCATGCTTCTTAAACACTTCCAAAAAAAAATATTGTCCAAGAATGTACTACTAGAGGGATTTTTACTTAAACATAGTGTCCAAGAAAACATCTAAGAGCATCCAAATACAGCTTACTATTGTAGCAGCAAGATCAACTTCACAGACTACGACCTTGGAGATGTTGATATATAGTTCCTAACTCATAAAGTCTCTGTACATTTGTGAAGGAATTATCTACAGAACTCATCTAGTACTCTATTAGTGACACCTAATTCAAATTAAGATAATTAAAAAGCCAAAATGTTCGGCCATTATTCACAGTGACCTACCTATGTTGTGGTAATGGCTGCTATTTGGTCAAGTCCGTGGCTCAATGGGCAGATGGGGCGGCGCTCAATGAGTAAAACTCTTCTACCATATCAGATGAAATACTGTATCATCCACTCTTTTGACCTAGCTAGATTAGCATCTGTTAATTTTGTCGCCAAATTTAAAAACAAGACCGTGTTGAATAGTAGTTGGATGCATTTTCTAGAACCATCCAATGGGCAATGAGAATCACTAATGACATATATCTTGAGATTTAAGACATTACATTTTAGTTAGGATGAGGTTATCCATTTAGCTGCAGAGGAAAAAAAATCTATAGAAAGATCTTGCTCAAAGGAATTCAACTAGAAAATTAAATTATGTGTGCTCCCTCTTGTGAGCATCAACATCACTGAGATTGAGAATTTAGCATAGATATTGGAAAGATTTCAAGTTGGACAAAGGCATTTACAAGTTTAGTACTACTTGAAGCATTTAATGATCTATGGAATATTTACTTGAGATGCTTAGTTTGGTCAGAGAGATTCTTTAAAACCTACTAACTCATCATCAAATCTAGGCAATACCCGCAAAATCTCCTAAAAAAACTGCCTCATGCTTCTTCAGTTTCGTGTAACATGGACCATTTACCGGGCGCATTCGGGATAATGAAAAAAGAAAGAAAGAAAAAAACAAAAGTTTCCTTCAAGAGAGAAGACGTGGGGAGAGGAAGCATCCAGTGAGATTCATATCATGCAAGGCCCTTGGACACATCATATTTGCCCGTTGACATAGCAATAAGTGGTCTAGAGACAGATATAATTCCAATTATTCTAATCTATCTCCAACTACTAGTACAGCTTTTTAGAACAACCAACTTTACGAAAAACTAAAGGAAAACCGAAATTAATATATTATTTTCTTCCACTAGTTCTAAGAATTGGCCTGCCTATTTAAGAACATCTTCTGAGATTCTGGTATGCATTGCCAGCACTGTCTACTCCTTTCTGCCCATTCTTCCCTCCTTACCCACTTTCTTCATTTCTGGCTCTCTGAACCTGTCCATTCCTTTTTAATTCTAATAACAACACCCTTTTCAGCACTTCACTCTTTTAATCTTATATATTATTATCTTCTCCTCTCTTCTTATTAAAGAGTTCCATTCCTTTTTATTTTTCAAAAATAAAAATAAAAATGTGGGCTCTTTGTCTTGGAGCATTGGTTATTATTGGCATAACACATTGGGTTTATAGATGGAGAAATCCTAGTTGCAATGGCAAACTCCCTCCAGGTTCAATGGGTTTCCCCCTTCTGGGTGAGACCCTTCAGTTTTTCTCCCCTGACACCACTTCTGGTATTCCTCCTTTCATCAAGCAGAGAATGAAAAGGTATATATAAGTATTTTTTATTCTCAACTTAATTAGAAACATTCTTCTAAAGAAGTAAACTTACATATGATCATCCATTTTGAGTTTTTCAGGTATGGACCAATCTTCAAGACCAACTTGGTTGGACGACCGGTTGTAGTATCAACGGACCCTGATCTTAATCACTTCATCTTCCAACAAGAGGGGCAAGTGTTCCAAAGCTGGTACCCAGACACATTCACAGAAATCTTTGGGCGACAAAATGTTGGCTCCTTACATGGGTTTATGTATAAGTACCTTAAGAACATGGTGCTCAATCTGTTTGGTCTTGAAAGCCTTAAAAAGATGCTCCCAGAACTTGAACAAACAACGTGCAGAACATTAGAGCAGTGGTCATGTGAGGACAGTGTTGAATTGAAGGAAGCAACAGCAAGGGTAACATTATTACGCTAACTACTCTTGTTTTCATCTGTCTCCCTTTTCTATTCCATGTATTTCTAATATGGTTTGCTATGTATATGCTCTCCCATGCAGATGATATTTGATTTGACCGCTAAAAAACTCATCAGTTATGATTCAACAAAGTCCTCAGAGAATTTAAGGGAAAACTTTGTTGCATTTATACAAGGACTCATCTCCTTCCCCCTAGACATTCCAGGAACAGCTTATCACAAATGTCTGCAGGTAAGTACATCATCCACCAACACTAGCATTAATTTTACCTCACCTCATGCTATGTGGCTTCCTTTGAAATTTTTGCCACTATAAAAACACCTCCAAGTGTATAATTGTTTAATTCACTTTTGGTGAATCCTACAATATTACATGAATTTAAGAACTTCAAAAAAATTTCTTTCTAACAACGTAACTAGTATTATATACTAGTAAACCCAAAAACAAAACAAAAGATATCATCCTAGAGGATTGACCATATCATACAAAATATTTTCTTTTGATAATGCCAGCAAAGATTGAAAAGCAGCATTTGTTTGTTTTGTTTTGTGATATTTCTCAGGGTAGGAAAAGGGCAATGAAGATGCTGAAGAACATGCTGCAGGAAAGACGGAGAATGCCAAGGAAAGAGCAAACAGATTTCTTTGACTATGTTGTTGAAGAGCTTAAGAAAGAGGGAACAATCCTTACTGAAGCGATCGCCCTGGACCTCATGTTTGTGCTCCTCTTTGCAAGCTTTGAAACCACTTCTCTCGCTCTCACTTATGCCATAAAATTACTCTCGGACAATCCCTTAGTGCTCAAGCGATTACAAGTAAATATATATGTTAAAAATATTATTAAAACCTACTTTCATGGCTTTTTCTTTTTTACGTCCCTCGTATTTTGACTCTATACTAAAATGAAAAGACCCTTGGAATTGTTCCTTTTAGGAAGAACATGAAGCCATCCTCAAACAACGTGAAGATCCTAACTCCGGAGTCACGTGGAAAGAATACAAATCAATGACATTCACATTTCAGGTGGATCAATAATTTCTTCATTATATATATTTTTAATTTCTTCTTAATGTTAATTTTTACGTGTACATATCTCATTTAAAAGTCCGTGACGATTTGCAGTTCATAAATGAAACCGTGAGACTCGCAAATATTGTTCCAGGAATCTTCCGAAAGGCACTGAGGGAAATTAATTTTAAGGGTATGCCATATGTGGTTGCTTGCTTGTTTGCACAAATATCATTCATTTTACGAAAAGTACGTACAGTTTTTGATATATAGCTTTAAATTTGATACACAGCAATTATTGGACTAGTTAGAAAATTCAATTTATTAAATTTAAATAATAGAATGTATATATAAGTCCATGCCATGAGTACACACACGCATAGCTTGTATGTTAAGTAAGGGAAAAGCGCACACTATCTGACATTACCTCATTTGGTCAAACAATGAATACATATTATATATACATGCAGGATATACCATACCAGCAGGTTGGGCAGTTATGGTGTGTCCCCCGGCTGTGCACTTGAATCCAGCTAAATATCATGATCCCCTTGCTTTCAACCCATGGAGATGGGAGGTGCGTCTAAGGCATGTTTGATTATTAAAAAAAAATGTTTTTTTTTAATAAATAATTATAAAGTCTATTTTTTTTGCCTTATTCTTGTTTTTAAATATTTGTAAAAAATTATATATAAAAAAAGCTGCTTTAGCTTAGCTACTAGCTGGCTATAACTATATTCAAGCAACTTAGATTTTAGCTTTCCATCTTTCTTTTACACTTTTAGTGACCCCGAAAAAATGGACTTTCAGGGAGTGGAACTACGTGGTGCCAGCAAACATTTCATGGCTTTCGGCGGAGGCATGAGATTTTGTGTTGGAACGGACTTCACTAAGGTTCAGATGGCTATGTTTATTCATAGCTTGTTAACCAAGTACCGGTAAGATTTTGAAATTGAAATGACAACACCATGCGTGTGAACTTAAATTGACATGCAAAATCTATCTTTATTTTAACATATAAATATTTCAGGTGGCAATCCATCAAAGGAGGAAACATCCTTCGAACTCCGGGTTTACAGTTTCCAAATGGCTTTCACGTTCAGATCATGGAAAAATATCAAAGGAAACAGGAACCAGAATATACCACTACAAATTAGAAACCAAAACTCCACAAGAGAGACTCATATGGTAGAATTTTAGGCTTGACATCTTCCCAGACACAAGGCAATATAATTTTTATGGAAGCCAAAAAAGTAACCATAAGGGTCTCTCACTCAGTTTTGATTAGGTCTCTCAAAAAGTTGTGCTTTTATTAGATTTTCCTCTCAATATACGACAGGGTTTTTTTGAAAAACATGGGTTAAAACCAAAATATGACGTGTCTTACCTTGCAAAAAGGCAATGAGCTAGGGAGAAGGGAAGGAAAGTTGTACTTTGGTAACAAGTGGTGTAAATATTGCAGATTATATCCTGAGTTAATATACAATTTTCTCTTTCAAAGTCACAATTTTTACTGCTTTCAAGTTGCATCTTTAAAGTTTTTAATCTATATAAAGTAGTCAATTGAGGATAAAATTGTTTGGAGTTGACAAACTCACTAAGGTATACTTTTTAGGAACTTTGACATTCGACAAACCAAAGCAGCACAAGTCCTTACTTTAATGGATCAAATTGTAAATCTATCTTTCAATAACTTACTTTCCTCTATTATTGTCCTCCCCACCCTGTTAAAAAGTAATAGAATGGGAGAAGGAAGACAAGTAGTGGAAACGAAAGAAGGTAAAAGGATAAAAAATGTAACTATGATTCTATATATGAAGTAGGTAACAAATTCCTCTAAAACATTAGTGTCTGCAATTAAAAAATATCTACATTAAATTATACATGCGGGCTTCAATCTACTCAGCCTCTGGCTCATCTAGCAGAAATTGTTTGCGTTAATTTGTCATAATTTTCTTGCCTCCCTTTATCATGCTTTAGCTTCATCTCTTTAACTTGCCCTTCTATGTTTGTGATGTGCAGGATGGTCAACAACATGCTGCGCATTATCCATATTCTGTTTTTTATGTCCATGCTTGTGCATTTCTTTATGAACATGGTGTAAATCATCAAAATAATCAGAGCTCTTTTCAGAATGCTTGTGCATATGCTTGTGTGTGGTCCTTCGCCTATTTTGAGCACAATAGTTAGGGTGCCTATGTTCTTGCTTATGATATTTGTTATCTTGAATATGGTGATGCCCGTTGTCAATATTAAATTTACGTTTATCCATGATGATCTGATCATCAGCACCTAAGATATCCTCCAACCAGTCATATAGAGGATCAAATAGACCTTTCTGGTGCAAAATCCATAATAACACAAGCACTGCAATTCAAAGAAGAGTGTTTATTTTAAGTTGTTCTGCTGAATTTGTAAATTATAGTATACTAATAAACATTGAATAGAAGTCATACCTGTCGGAAAAATTTCCAAAAACAAACCAAACATCATTACCCAACTCAAGCATACTGTATGTGGCACTTGAAGTCAAAAAGCCCAGAGCAATTTTGTCTGTTCTCCCACCCAAACTGAGGAACAAGGAAGAGATTTGATCAAATTAGTTAAGACAAATGAACCAATATTAAGCAAAGGTTATGGTTAAGAAAGCAACATATAGTTATTGATCTTCCAATACCCTGCTTCCTTTGTAGGTGATTTATACTTAAGTTTATAACAAAATATTTAAATCACTAAGAATAGAAACATGGCAAAAAATCATTATCAGTTTACCACATTTCAAAGAACATGAAGAAAATAAGAAAAAATTTGATCCACATGCAACTAAAGAACAATCTCGAATTAAGTGCACCAACTTCTGTTTCATTATGTTAATGACTAGATTGTTCAATAATAGTATATGCATAAAATAATCCTAGTTTTTAATCCTTTATGTTATTAATGACGAAATATTCCAATGATTGCCTTCATGAAAAATAAAATGAATTTCACTTGTTCACAGTCACAGCAGTCAGTGCTACTCATCCATGTTTGATAAGTAGAATTTTGAAACATGTGGGTGGTGTTGATAAAGATATATATATATATATATATATATATACCAATCAAAGCAACTCAAAATATTCCCCATGAATAAAAATGATACAAAATTTCAAGAAACTCATAAATTTTCTATATTTAAATGTTGGAATTTAAATTTTATAACTTCCTAATGCAAATTATAGTTGAAAATAAGACCTACAAGTTTTTCCAGTGATAAATTCTATTAAGCTTGTCCATAGTTTATTCCATATGTTTTTGATAGAATCAAAGAAACTGTTTATACTGGTCTCTGGATGTTGAAAAGATACTCTGCAGTAATATATGATTTAGTGATTCACAATTTGTTGTCATAACATCACCAATAATTATCATATTTTGTGAGGAAATCAGAAGACTAACTTTCTAATGAACTTAGTATATCTACGGGGAACAATTCTACAACGTCAAATTCATGCCTCAAACTCAGACTGATCTACTAGTGATTACCTAGAGCTTATTAATAAGATTTTAAGTAATTAGAAACAAAATATTAAATGTATTTTAGTAGTGATAGCGCATATCAAAGAACTGTTGTAAAGTCTTCTTTGTCGTCCAACAGTCCAAAATAACTCTAGTTGTTTAAGTTTGATTAAGAGACCAATGGGCAATGGCAAAACATACAGAAATTTCAAATAAGAGCAATAGACGATTAATTGCTAGTTATGCAACATATTCACTATATGGTAGTTGCAATAGGTGTTCAAGCCCAACCCAAATTCATGACCCATTACTGCATGTGCACTTAATTGCACCATTCTGACCCCTTAAATTTTCCTGAAAAAAATTAGAATTAAAAATGTCTTTGACGCAATCAATTAGCATTGATAGCATTTTTAGAATTCATGTTAGTCAGCAACACTTCTATTACATTACAATCACTAAGAAAATCATCAAATAAGTAAGTCAGAAAGGTAAGATGGTCAAACATGAAATTTTAGCCATATCAGAATCAATCCACGCATTATTGATCACATTTCATGTAGGAGTGAACCCTAAAATTCCTGGAGTATGATAGCATTTTGTGTGTTGAATTAACCTATACAGCAGGTCCCATTCTTGTTTTAGAGGGGAAAAAGCTTCTTCTCATAATATGATCAGTTGCAACCTTTAAGGGCATCATAACAACATAGTATCCAGATTTGAACAAGTTTCACGTTATATAAGAATACAAGTATGGGTCAGATACATGGATTAAACAATGTCAATGTGTTCGTTTCATAGAACATAAAGCATACTAAATTCAGGTACCAGGAAAGAACAAACCTGTGTGCCATTGTCAAGAACAGTTGCCGAAGTAGCAAATTGACATTCAGCTCTATCAACTTCATTATAATTAGAGTCCTTTAATATGGCTTCATTCAAAATACCCAAAAAAAGGACAGAGAGTAAATATTAATGTGTTCCTTATCCTCAGAACAGATAACAACGTATTAATCTGAAGCTTTAACTTTACCTGCACAGAAATATTTCGAAGCTTGATCAGTGCTTGGGTAGATTTTGCATGATCGGGTTGTAATCTCATTTGGCTTCATTATTAAAAATTGCTCCTGAACCATGTTTACAAGCAAACAAAAAAAACCATAATAGAAGACTTATGAAAGTATAGAACAAAAAGGGGCCAAAAACAAACTTGACATATGTTTTAGCATAATACCTCCATCAGGGTGGTATCCTTGGAGCAATTAAACTGCAAGACAACACAATATAGCAAAGCTAAAACTACAGCTTGTTGGACCCTCAGGAAAACTATTGCAATGCAAGCCTCAAATATATTGGAACCTAATTTTGTAAACATAATAAAACAAAAGCATCTGGAGCAGCATGCATCTGTTAAATTCCTATTCATGTCATGTAGTCAATTCAACTAACTAGAGATATTTTAACCAAACAATAATGTTTCCCCTAAATGTTATGGTACACAAGAAGGAAGTTAAATGCGGTGTGAACTTTTAGGTACCATGATAATTAAACAATCGTGTCCTCATATCCACAATGAGCACAGGTCAGAAAATTTAATAAAAAATTTATCACAACCCGATTTCCTTTCAGATATTATAAGCAATAAAATAGAACAGAACTCCACTAACACTTTCAAGCCTTAAAGAACTGTGCCACAAGTTTAGAAATTAATATAATGCATATCTGCCATTGAATACAAAAAAATCAAATCAAACATTCCATTGTCCAAGTATAAGGAGCAATGGATAACGAAAACAGATGCCATGAAGCACAATATAGAGAAGCAGACTACGGTCAAACTATATGATGCTTCCAACTCACCGGTATTCTTAGTTGTGATTGTAGCAACACCAAATTGAGTTAGGGCTTCAAATGTAGGGACACTAACACTTATAATCTTTCCTGGGCTCCTGGAGAAAAATAACCATGTCAAACAAATTTTGCAAAGCTTTTTTACTATGAAAACAATAATGCTGCTAGACATTATAGGTTTATAAAACCAAATATCATACCCTAGCGTCAATAGAAACAAAATTGGCTGTGTTATAGAAACTTCTCACAATTATTTTTAAAATATTTTCTCTTCCCATCTCATAGTACAACAAGCTTTTCAAAATGTACATATTCATTTATGATCAGGAACTTCATTATGTATACTTCAGTATTGGGAATCCAGATTGAGCATATGAGAAAGTGATAGGACATGGTCGTGGCATCCCCACCCAAAAAGAAAAGAAAAGAAAAGAAAAACTAAAAAACAAAATAGACTAATAGAGTTCAACATCATATCATAAAACAATTTTGTCATTAAATGACGACAAAGTCCAATATCTCAAAACGATTTTGTCATCTTACAATCTCACTCAAGATTTTACCCATCAACTTTCACAAGGAAATATTACAAAAAGAACATAAGTTTTTAGTTCCTTGTGAGATACGGTGCTTAAAAACAAGTGGAAAATAAAAACACGATAGATACATATCCATGACATATATAATTATAAAAAATGTTACTGTTTTGAAATCATATGTATATACCAAGTAAATAATAATACCTTTGATAAACATACTCTACATCATTCGCACTTAATTCTAGCACAAGGTTTGTATTAAGAACCTCTGTAATTCTTATGGAGAAAGAATAACTCCCAGCACTGTGTAGACAAATAAAATAAAATAAATCATTTCTAATAGAAGCCACCATATTAAATATAAACAAAACATTATTGCAACGTAACTGTATGTTGGTTTATTCTTTCAAACCTTTCTTCCAAATCATAAAGTGACACTTGCTTCCTACTTATTCGATTCAGGTCAGCCTGTTAAGGACAAGAAAGTTTCTTTCAAATTTTCAACAACTATAAGAAAACTACATATAAAGTTTCAATTAAAATATTGGATAAAACAATATGATTTAAAATCATTAGAAATGAACTAAAACTAACTCAACCCCAAAAGCTAATTTAAGGAAACCAAATTGTCCAAACCTAATTATAATTAGTGTGTTGGCCATATTCCTAGCCAATGTAGGTCATCATAACACACGGCTCGGCCAAGACTGGACATTTGGAGTGTGAATGATAAACACCAACAACAGAAAATAAGTGTAATATTAAGACAATGAAAAATGAGAGGCTAAGCTCTTACAATGGCTACAACCGGAGCCTAAGCTCCTCAGAAAATATTCTGTCAAATAACAAATCAAAAAAATGACTGGACTTCCCTCCTTTATTCCTCATTTCCCCCTCTCCTAATTAGTAACTTGCCTCCTCTAACAACTCACCACCCATACTAATTCTCTCCGACTTTCTCCTCATTGCTTCCCATCATTTGGGCCAAATAACTGATCCATACTCTGTTCCACCTCACTAAATGCATGAGGTTCATTATCCAATACTCTATCAATGAAGTTTTTAGGACTAAACTTCTCTGAATGGCCAAAGTTAAGACTTGATAGCCCCTCATACTATATTAGAAACGAACAATTCAACCCCAAAAGTTAGCAAAGTGGAAAGAATTGTCCAAATTTTATAGGAGGTATTGTGGCCTTATTCTTGGACATTGTGAGACATTTTAACATAAACAAAACAAATTTTATGTTTTTTATGTACACATACACGTCTTAAAATTATAGATAAGTGTGCATGTGTGCTCAATGTTAGGTGTTAGAAATTAAGATTTTGGGTAGTGTGGTCCCTGCACAGAAAAGAAAGACAAGCATACCTCCAAAGACATATTCCATATATGGAATCAATACAGCTAAAAAAATAGAAGTGAGAAGAAAATGACAAAAACGAAACCAAAAAAGCAAGATGGGAATAATAGTTAAAGAAAAAAGAAATTATTGTTGCAGTACCAACCTCCCGAAAATTCCACAATTGATTATGCAAGCATGTCCAAAAGGGGGAAGAGCAAAGTTTGGTTGTTGATTAAAAGCTTCTTAGCTGACACCAATTTTGTTACATTCAATACCATCTAAGGTAAATCTCACTCTCTCAAGCAGCATTCACATAGAAATGTTTCTCCCCAAATACTGCGGTTGCCGAGGGCTGCCCTGTCACAAGAAAAAAATGTAAATAATTTGTTTAAGCTTGAAACAGTTGTGAATCATGCCAAAAGTATGTAAAAGTAGTTCATCAGTGTTTTCTTCCATAACTACATTGATTGGAATATGCAATAAATGATATTTTTGTGCCACAATAATTATGTACAAGGAAGTACAATAATTTTGTATGCCTTCAAACTTCAAAAACAACAGTCATGACCATATTTTCAAGTCCATCCATAATGCGGCGACCTCTCAAAATTTAGAATTGTATGATTAACAAACATGATAATAATTGATTCAATCAATACATTCTACACTATTATTTCTCCGATATTTGTAAAGATAGCTAGCGCCATTTATTTTTCAATTTTATTATATACCAATTCATAAAAATATGTTCGACAATTTCTTTGCAAAAGACCAATATCAAAAAAGTATCTAAACAAGAGTTGTAACTTTTAAGTAACAAAGTATTCAAGAAACCTATCTAACACACCAATTCTTTATCTTAATTCAGCCTCAATTTTGTTGCAACAAAAGTCAATAGAGGTCAATTATGCTGAAACCACTAAAACAAGCATACCTGCCTTGGTACAACCTGATAAAAATCCTCAAAAGATGGTATATTTGTATACCCAACAAAATCTCCAATAATATTAACCTTCAAAAATATAGAAATCCTTAAAAGATGGTATATTTGTATACCCAACAAAATCTCCAATAATATTAACCTTCAAAAATTTATCATCAGAGATCATGTTCTATTTTCAGGACCCACAACCACTTCCAGCCGGCCAAATTATGGACAGACAAAATTATGTGTTAAATACACAAAAATGGTAAAGAAAAATAATATTGTTACGTATGCATGCATCTTTTAAGCATTTTACACTAATTTTCCATTGCAATCACATTATAATATGAAACATAAAGGATAATTTTAAAAAAAAATCTTTACTCAATTTGCCAACTTTTAACATGTTATGGCCTCAAACAAACATTCTAAAAAAAATTAGAAGAAAATAAAATGTAAAATCATTCCTTTTCACAAAATTTGGGGCAAAAAATAGTACTTAACTTACCAGATGGATGGAGAAACAAGAACAAGAAGGACCAAACACTCAGGAAAATTCAAAGAAATAATAATTTTAATGAAGTTGTAAACATTAACAGATAATAATGACCTTAAAGTGACCATAAAAAAAGAAAGAACGAAAGGCTTAAAAAATGTAAATCCATCGTTTTATAATTGAGTAAACAGAATTTAATGCCGGGAAATAACCTATACTTATAATTTAATACCTGAATTTATTTACATATTCAAATAATCAAATTATTCCTTAAAATATTTAAACCTATAATATATCAGGTTAATTTTTCTGTTAAATCTTCAATAAAGTCAAAATATCCTTAACATGACTAGTTGAGTGTCTTTACATCTATTAGACCATTTTTAGCTGTGGATCTCATTTTAAGATATTATATCACTTTTTGATATACTCCACAATGACACATATGTATCAAGATCTTGTTTCTTTTTTTCTCTAATAATAAATCTCAATTTGAGATCTTGAGTCACTTTTGTGAGTCCTACAATGGACCCCCCACTTAAATATATTTTATTAATTATTTTTGAATTAAATTTAGGTCATTAATTATAAATATTTTAATTATTAAATAACTAATATTAAAAATAAATATTTTTAATTAAAATTTTTTTTTGACTTAAAGTTAAACTGACGAAAAATACAAAACATGCATAAGCAACAAAATACAAAACATTGACATTAAGAAAAATTATATTTCATCATTGTTGTGAACGAAATGTGTCCAAATATATTTCAATAAGTATTTGAAATTGTTGATGAATTTTTGTATATACTTAATGTCTTGTTTGTATATATGTAACAAAGTGGGAAGGAGAATTTGGAGAATTTTTTATGAAAAGAGATTTGATTATTTTGCATAAAATTCATTGATGATGATGGTGACAAGTAGGAAAAAAATGATAAAAAATGCTGAGAAATGAAGTGCATAAAGTCATTGGAGATATATTTTCTTGTTTGCCCAAATTATTGTAGAAGATGCTGAGAATAGTAAAAGATAATACTTAAATAGTTTATGGCATTTAATTTTAAGGTCGAACGGTAATGGGAATCAAGCATAGGTCTTTTGCTCTTCTCGCAGTAGCCCCATATGACTCAGTCATATCAAGTTCTTCTTCATATTGTTGGGAAGCTTCCAATCAAAATGGTAAAGTAAATGAGCAAGTGGCAGCTCAATGTTAGGTGTGGCAAATGTAATACCTGGGCGCAGATTCTCCTTCCAGAACCAAATGGGATAAATTCATAGTTTGTTCCCTTAAAATCAATAGAGCTATTAAGAAACCTCTCAGGTTTGAAACTCTCAGCTTCAGTCCAATACTTGGGATCCCTTCCAATTGCCCAAGCATTGATAAAGACCCTGGTCTTAGCTGGTATCTCATATCCATTGATTTGGCACCTCTCTCTATTTACTCTAGGAATTAACAATGGCACAGGTGGGTGTAACCTCATAGCTTCTCTGATGATCCACTTTAAGTATGTCAATTGGTGCAACTCTGCCTCATTCACATATCCTTTGCTATCAAACACCTTTCTTACCTCAGCTTGTGCTTTTTCCATCGCCCAAGGGTTCCTTACCATTTCTGACATTGACCATTCCACAGTGGAAGATGATGTTTCACCACCACCAATAAACATGTCCTGCAAAGGGATTAAAATTATTTATCTAGAGTGGTTTGCATTTTCTTCTACACAAGCAATTAAGTCATAAATTCTTTGATCTTTTAAATATTCAAATAGTAAGGAGCTGAAAAATTTCTTGCTTAATTTGATTTTTAATAACTTTATAAATGTTTATATATTTACATTTATATATTCAATTAAGTTGCCTGAGTTATTGTAAATTTGTGGTACATGCATATGCTACTAACCTGGATGACGGCTTTAAGGTTGTCATCAGTCAAGGTATATTCCAATTCATGTTCCGACCGAAACTTGAGAAGGACATCAACCAGATCTTCCACTGCTTCACGGTCGGTGCTTTTCCTGTTCTTGTGTTGGTCGATGATGTCTTGCAACACTCTATCAACCTCTCTGCACTTTTTCAACTTTGGCCTTGGCCATGATTTGGAGCAGTCCAATAGAAGGGTAGAGATCGGCAAGAGAGAACCCTCTTATGAGACTCAACTGTTCCTTAATCAACGATATGAACATTTCTTGGTATTTACTCTTCTTACCAAAAGAAGCTCGTGCCGCAATCGCATGGGGTAAATGTGCTGAGAGAGATTGAAAACGGACCCTTCTTCACTTGCACTTGCACGTATTTTTTGAACAAGCTCAGACACCTCGTCTTCTCTTATGGACCGAAAAGATTGCACTCTCTTTGATGTTAATAACTCCACTGTGCACAACTTTCGTAGTTGCCTCCAATAGTCTCCACGTGAAGCGAAGGAAATGCTGGTGGCGTCGTAGGAAACTATTTTTGTGGATATAAGGTTTGGCCTATCTGCAAAGTTGAGATCCTGAGTTCTCATAATCTCTTGTGCCAATTCTTTTGAAGTGACTATGATGTTGGATACCGCTCCCAGTTTTAGGTGCATTAGAGGACCATACTTGTCTGCCAATTTTTTAAAGCAGTGATGACTCTTTGAACCAACAAGCTGGTGAAGGTTCCCTATGAGAGGTAGTGTCTTTGGTCCTGGGGGTAATTTGCTGGAACTCGATTTCTTAACTAATTTGAATAACAGGAACAAGATATGAATTGAATAAATATATTTTCACACCAAAATCCTTTATTTATTTTAAGAATCAGAATTTTAATGTGTAATATGAAATCTTATTAATGTAACTTTTATATAAATTAAATTTTAAACCCTGCATTTTTATCACCGACGTACTATTTTTATTATTTAAAGCATTATATAAACAATTTTAAGAACGAAAAATAAAACAAATATATTTTATAGAGACTAAAAAAATAATTGTAAACACTAAAATAAAAATTATTAAATTACAAATACCAAAAATATATTTAAGTCAATTAATTTACATAATTTTATATAGAATGATTAAATTAATGGGATTGAAAATTTTAATTTTAAAATCTATTAAATTTAATAATTATTATTTTTATTTAATAATGAATGGTATATATATAAATTTATATTAAAATTTATACATTTAATGAATATATTAATTTGTTAAATATGCAGTATTATATTATATAGTATGTAATATTTAATATATACATGCATTTCAATGTGTTATGAAATAAATAATATATTCCCCCATAAAAAATATTCATGCCTTTCAGTAACAAATATCTTTATATATAGATTCTTATAAATCAAAGTCACACACACACACACATATATATATATATAATATTAATTACATTCATTAAATTTAATAAGTATATTATATTTCATAAATATTTATTGTCAGATACCTATAGTGCACATAAGGTGAGATATTTCTCTTCAACATGATTTATTTGATACTTACAATTAGAATTCAAATCATGTATCCCTTAATTAAGGGACATTAATTACTATCACTTATACTAACTAGTGTTATTTAATATTGTGGAGGGTCATTTCAATGTGCAATTATTTTTCTCACACATATAATATTATTTTGCTTATTTAATAATTTTTTACTTTTGTTGTGTTTAATCATTTTTCTAAAAAAACTAACGAAAAAGTCAGCATTGTCTCGCCTGTGTGTCCGTATTTTTATTACATTAAAATTAATATTTAAAATTTTTCTTATCATGCATTATTGTTTATATTAATTAGTTTAGTTGTTTTCTAAAAACATATTTATTCATATGATTTTTTCTTTATCCCTATGTATTTATGACAATACAGTAAGATGAAAACTAATTATGTCAAAATTTTAAAATTAATGGGCCTTTTTATTTGGTATGAAACTGATCACACACAAATTGCATGAAATAGGAAATGAACAGTGGTTATTTTAAAAGAAAAATATCAATGTGATTAAAATATTTGAAAATATGTAAAACTTGATTTAATATAAATAATTATGGTGTGATCTTATGATGAAAGTGCATTTATAATAAAAAAGCATTTTTCTAAATTAATATTATAACTATGCCTCTATTTTTTTTATTTTATTGTTTGCTAGTCAATGAAAATATTAATTGAAATAGATAAAGAAATACATTATTTTGACTAATGATGATTTGTTGTGTTTTTCATGTAGTTTAAATTATTAGTTGATCAACCTCTCATATAAGCATACCTTGTAAGCATAGATTCAGCCAAGTGATTTGGGTTAGAAGTAAGTAATTGTAAAGTTTTTCATGCTACTCTTATTCTTTAAATCTTTCTCTAATGCCATCATTTTCGAATTAGGTGAAAAGGGAGAAAAGAACAAAAGTTTTAAGGTTTAACACAACTTTAAAAAGTTTCAAAAAGCATGACTTACAAAGTAATATGCAAGAAATTAATGACTTTGCAGAAGTGGAATAACTATATCACTTTATACCAATTAATTTGTTACTGATTGCAAAAGTGCATCAATTTAGACATTAAATAAAAGGAAGAGTCACTAATTGACATGATTTGATAAAAACTAAATGTGCAAATCAACCAAATGTAGAAGATCATCTCATGATCACTTCAAGTTCAAATCCTGATAGAAAACACTAAATATAATAGATTATCCAAGCTAGGAAGCCAATATCAAGAACATTTACTAATAAACAATAACATGTTTTCAAAAAGAAAACAACACATAGAATAAAGATGGAGGACTTATTTTTTAGGATTTCATAATCTTAACTTCAACAATTCCTTTTGTTTCAAGGATATTTATAAAGGTTAGGTCAGTAGAACAGAGACTTTGGTGAGGAATTCAAAATTTATTTTCCTTCAGGCGAAAAATTGATACTTTAATTGTCATATCAGATAGACTTTTGGTTGAGATGTTGGTTATTATATATTTACATGACTTGCATGTTAATATGTAGTAACATGAGATATATGTATATTTGCATGATCTAAATTATTCTTGTGTATATAGGTTTGAGTACTTTTTGTATCCCCATGTTTTGTTGACCCAACAAAATTTAGGATCTTATATATTTTTCTAATTGAAAAAAAATACTTCCATAGCTTGTGTTGTGTCAAAAGAACACACATGTTGTGAGTACATGACCACATTAAAAGTACTCAAGCAAATGATAAAACATGGATCTTAAATCATGTTCTTGTTCATGTCTCTAGTTTTATCACATTTCACATATGCATAGCGGTAGGAATAACATATGTAAGTGTAATCATTCCCAAGTGCTAACTACCATTCTTCCATGTGTAAACAATCTCCCATAATCCTTTATTCTTACAAATTTTAAAAATTCAACCAAGATGCATAAATTTGTTATTATGGTAATATAAAATTTGTTATATTTTTTTCACTTGGACACACAATGGTAATTAATTGTTTTTTGTAAATAATTTTACAATTGTAGTGAAGATCTTTAGTTCTGGAAACCTACCATCCTGAAAATACGACAAAACAAATGGATTTTGCTAAGTGATTCAGCAAAGTGATTTGATTATGAATGCTATAAAAGATAACTTACCTTAGCATATGTTTTTGCTAATCCATCAAACACATCGTATTTCTCTTTTAGGATGTTAACACCTTAGTATTTTCTTTCAACTATCGAATATAAACACAATTAATATTAACTATGCAGAATGTTCTTTTATTGTAACCATTTTAGAAAAATGACAAGATAAAATTAAATAATTATAATCATTAGCATTTTTTAAATAAAAATAATCACTATACCAACTATTTTATTTTAATTGCTGCCTCAAATTGCCTCAAATCATTATATAAAAATAAAAATTGGGATTGGAGAGTTACACTCATATTCATTTTTTGTTGTCTACAAATTACAAATTTAAGGATGCAAATGCATAAAACAAAACAATCAAAATGTTAACTCAGCCCATAAAAGTCAAAGAGACAACAAACCAAATTGATGAAATCCAAACAAATAAGATAGTTATAAATTAACATACAAGATATGAAAAATTGATAGAAGAATCAATTAATTGTCAAAGTCAAAAGTCACAGATTTATCAATAAGTTGCATGATTTATAATTCCAAAATAATTTGTAAATTAAGTGCTTGTAATAGTTGGATGAGACAAAAATTTCTAAAATAGACTTAAGAATGTGGTCGCACTGCATTGAAGTCACAAACACTAAAATGAAAATAATGGTAGAGAAATAATTAGAAGAGTTAAACCTAACATTGAAAGTGAGTTTGCAATATTGTGGTGCGTACTGAGTTTGGAGAAAGTCCAAAAGAGTTGGACCATGTAATTACTTAGTAGAAAACAGGATAAACAATTTAGTACAGTTATTCTTGATGGCCTTGTGCAGTTATTCTTTGGCAGTTGAAAGATAAAATTTAAAAATAAAATGTAATATTCATTCATAATATTATTAAAAAACATATAAATATACATTGAACGGTAAAATTGGAATAAAAGATGTGTACATCATATAACAGTATTACTATTATATTTTATTATAGATTTATTTGTTAGATTAACAAAAACAACACGTTGAGAAATATAATGGATTTGAAGGGTTGTCATTTTACATTTTTATTGATTATATTTATATTCTTATATATATAACCCATTTCATTCTTCTGTGTCACGTTAAGGTTTGTGATTCTCTAGAAAAAAGCATAAGCGGGTCCCGTAATATATTATATAATTTTATTATAAATTAATAGTTATTAGTGACATGTGAAACTCACAACTTAAATTTGTAATTTTAAGTTTTACAGAAATAAGATGTACTGGAATTGACTTTCTTATAAAAAAACACATAGTTTTAAATATTTATATAATAAATTTAAAACTTATATATTTATTAAGTAAATTTTAATTTTTAAAATTAACTCCTTAGTCTTCTAATCTTGGACTTGTCTATGTTACGAACGTGTGTGACCTATACTAATTATTAAAAATTTCTCTTCAAATTCCTGCTACAATAATTTCACCAAACAAGGATTAAAAGAAGAAATGAAATACTAAAAAAAGTTAAATTAGAATAAGGAATTATCATTTTTGCCAAAATTAAAAGCTAAAAGTTGTGATGACGTCAACTTCAACTTGCAAGTTGATGGAAAATACAATTTTTTTGGACTAATGGAAGTACGTTAGGTCCACCTTAATTTTGAACCTTTATAGGTGAGTACTTCAAGTTCAAACCCTAATTATTAATTAGTTTAATTAACTGTGACAGTCAACAGAGTCCTTGTGGTACTATCAGATAAATGTTAATAAATATTTGAAAAATAGTATTATTATTTTAAAATAATACTAATAATACAAAGTATAAAATATTAGGTTTTTTATTTTTAAATAATTTAAATATTTAATTAAAAATATTTTTAATATTTCTTCCTTAGTGTTTTTAGAACCCAAATCCAGAGCAGCATTTTTCTATTTATAGAGAGATTTGGGTTCCTAGTTCTTACCTCGTATAAGTCATCGACAGCTAGGCTTTACATGCCAAACAAATACGGAAAGACCTTATTCCTGTTCGACCTCTATGTTTTAACAAAAGGTAACGTGTTTTATAGTCGTTGATCATGTGTTACCACAAAAATGGATTTTGTTGCACCCCACCATACACAATCACCCTCTCTTTTCTTCTCTCCGGGTCTTGCCAATCACCTATGGCTTTGAGTAGTGCAGAAGTTGTAAGATGTAAATCGTTGATTTTGTTTTTTTTGGTAATGAAAAGTGTAAATAAGTTGGATTCAGACTTATTAAGTGTTTACATATCATTTACCAACAAAATTTTCACATCAAAACAAGATTCAAATTTACTTTCTTGTACAAAATAATTCTATTCTTATCAAGTAAATCATTTTTTATTGGCTAAATAATGGAATATATATATACACACACTAGTGTACTATTTAGTTGAGGGTAAGCAACCTAACTCCTCCCCACTTGCCTTGCATTCTTATCGTAACGTCGTTCTCTCCCTCTCCTTGTCTCTCTGTTTATATAAAATTCTTTGTTAAAAATACAAGTAAACAGTGCAAGTATGATGTAACAATAGTTTAATTTTTTTATATAAGTTTTAAAGAGATTATAGAGATTATTTCTTATTAATTAATAATTAATAGTCTAAAGATCTTCACGCTGATTGTGAATTACTAATATTTATTATACTTATAGAATAATATTCATAAACTATTTCAGAAGGAGATATTTGAATTATTTTAGTAGTATTTTTCTCCAATAGAAAAAAATAATACAGTTCCCATTTATTTTATTTTTAAATAAAAATTGTCATCCTTTAAGGGGGTCCCTCTACCTATAGGGAACAGAAGCAAAACCAAGGGAGCAATAGCATTTTCAATTTTCTGATCAGCCAATTCCGTATCGTGCGAGTGTTGTCCAAACACAAAACGCAGTAGTAGAAGTATTATTTTTTTGGAGAGACGCAATTGGTGGTATCTTCCGGCAATCCAATAGCTGTGCGCACCGGATAGCTTCCGCTGCCGGCCACCGACACGTGGTCAACAGCCTTTAGCCCCAAGCCTCGCACGCTGTCACGGTTAAAAAACAATAAAATAACCAATAAACAAATGGTTTCTGCAGAGAGAGGCCAAGTGAGGAACCAGCTAATAAACTAGTAAGTAGTAACTGTTACTATATGCCTATGCGCATTGCGCACCTCAACCAGAACTCCGGCGACTTCAATGAGCAGCGGCGAGGAAAGAGAAACTGCGGCGTTCCGTGCTCTCGCGGATCTCTGCCGGTGCCTCGAGGAGAAGCAGACCAAGCTCAGGGAGGAGTTCGATGAGCTGTTGCAGAAGAACAACCTCACTGTCAGGGACGATAACGATAACGGTAACGGTAACGGTAACAGTAACGAGGTCATTGATGATTCAACAACCGACGGTTTTCTTTCCGGTTTCATCTTCTCCGGAAGTCCCTACGCAACCGTGTTAAAATGCATGGGCCACGCCGTTCACGTGCTTAGAGTTCCCTCCTCCGAGATCGTATACTGGTATAATAATAATAATACATCATAGATGCTGCATTTTTTTTTCTTTCTTTCAATCGTTTTTTCTTTCTGGCAATTTATTTTTTCTCTGAGAATATTCACGATGCTATAGTTTTTAATGAAACAGTTGAACGCTGTAGAGAGGGAGAGGGGAATAGGATGCGTGAGAAGCTAGTTTCGAGTTTGTTTAGACCTGCGCACGGTGTCGTTTAGAGTGTGATATTTTAGGGGAATTGAATGAGTTAATTTGGTGAACAATATTTATTTGGCTAAACATATTTTGAATGATTCGTGGTAAAAGTATTCCCAATTCGGCAATTTTGCAACATAGGCTTATGGGGATTACTGTACTGAATCATTTTACAGGATATATTTAAACATTTCAAGTTGAGATTGGGCATTATATTGGGAGTTCACATTGACACGGGAAAAGAGACATCGTGTTGCATTTTCTTCAATTGTTAGCCGTAGGCATGCTTAGTTTAACAAGTGTTAATCGGGTTTAACAAATGTGGATCTCTCTAACACTCTGTTTCATGAAGTTATCATGTCCGTAAGGCGTAAACATGGATCTATGTATTTTGGAGGAAAACGAAAATCAGCGCAGAAGTGATAGAAGCTGATTTGTTAGAACAACTTATTCTATCTGTTGTGTAATTAAAATCATGAACAACCTATAGTCTGTGTAAAAAATAATCAATCTAAATTATTCTCAATAAAGCACAAGCTCACCTCCATTTGATCAAAGAAGCTTTGGCATCATTCATTAGGTAAATAAGCATTGCATCTGAAACTTTAAGCTGGTAGGAGAGGGAAGAAATTTGGCTTTTAAATCGGCATAAGACTTGTATGTGCCCTGTACTTTTTAATTCACCTGCAATCGAGTCCAATCTCAATTAAGATTCCACATTTTTTTTATTCTTCAATTTTCAATAATTACCTCTGCAAATTATTGTTCTTTGTTTTAAGATTGCTTTTGAGCCAAACCTTAAATTTCCATTTCAGGAATCACTCAGCAGAAACTCTGTATGGATGGAAGGACTATGAAATCATTGGCCAAAGAGTAGCTAAAGTCCTAGTTGCGGAAGAAAATTATGCATCTCTACAAAAAATTCTGGAAAGGTTGGTCACAGGTGTACCATGGTCTGGGCAGTTTCCTTTCAAGAAGAGGTCTGGTGAAGTATTTATGGCAATGGTAACAAAAACTCCTCTTTATGAGGATGGTGAGCTTGTTGGTGTTATAACTGTTTCAAGTGATGCGGCTATATTAAACACTACAAATTCAGAAAATCAAAGAACTTACCAATCTGGTAACAATGGCCAACCTGGAGTACAGAGGTTAAACTTTAAAAGAATTCAGTGGCCTCCACGACCAATGATTGCACCGATGCCACAGATTGCTTCATGTGTTTCCAATCTGGTTCTCATTAGTGTCATCACTACTGTTTTTTACAATATCTCATTTCTTTTTGTTCTTTTTTATTTGGGTTTTCATTTTCTCATTTGCTTAAATTAAATTATGGAACCAGATTTTTTTCCATCTACAGGCATCAAAGCTTCTCCCGGTGCTGAGTACTACTGATAACACAGTTTCCAAGAATACTTCAACAGATCCAAATGATGAAAAACTAGAGAAGTGTAGCATATATGTATGTTTCTGTTCAGCTTGAAGATGTAGTATCTGAGTAGGTATTTCAGTATGAGAATATTTCAAGCTTTTGTCCCCTAATTTTGAATTTCAGGAAACAAAACCTCATTCCAGACATCACCATAAAGAAAACACAACTGTCACTGAGGCCTCTGATAAGGATGAGTCTACTACAGAATTTGGTCAACCTTCTAATATTGTAAATAAATCTCCTTTTTTTCCTTTTATTAGTTACTCTAATTGCCTAGTTTGTGTTATAAATCTATACGAGGAATGCAGAAATTTAGTTAGACACATGTCTGTATCCATTTTGGTTTGTATTAATATAGTGATACTTCATCTGAAATCATAAATTGGGAGGTTGAACCTTTCTGGGGAACTTCTGAAGCTTAGGTACCAAACTAATGCAATTCTCTTGTTTATGTTGCCATTTAAATGTATGCTAGCAGAAATTGAGCATATACTGGAGGTCCTTATGAATTTGTGAATTCTGCTTTGGTTTGGCCTCTAGTACATAATATTTGTTTAAAAATTTGAGTGTTAATGAACCTTCTGTGTAAATTTTTACCACTTAACATTGATGATCATCTGTATTATTAAATCACTTCAGGCAGCCAGAGTCGTTGCCAAGCTTCAAATTGGGGTACATGCAAAATGTGGGAAGGATAATGGAAATATCAAAAATAATTGTACAGCTGATAATTCAGGAAGCAATAGAGTGAATAATGAAAATGATTCGCTTGGAGATTTATTGCCATTAAATCGACACCAGGATGTTGCTAATGGAGCAGATAAAGAAGAAAATCTTCATAAATGCAATTCTTTATTTGCAATGAAGAGAGCAGATGCAAAAGTTTGTGCATGTAGAGCTTCCAATGTTGTCAAAGATAGTTCTGGTAAACCTTTCTCAGGGGAGTGGTGTGAATGTTTTGGTTCTCCCATTCCCCAAGACCCATTGTTAAGATTACGCTGTCAATTTGATCAGAAGAAATTGGAGCCAGAGGCTATGAATATGACAACAGGAGATGAAGTGCAAAAGCAGCAAGAAGGGTTACAATTGCCAAGTTCGAGGGAGAGTATAGGCAGCCATGAAAGTTCATCAAGTAAAGGAGATAATGAGTCAAACTCTGTTTCGGACTGTGAAATCCATTGGGAACATCTTCAATTAAGAGAAGAGATTGGACAAGGTAATTATTTCTATTGCAATGTTATCAATGATGGATGGCAGAAGGCCAAAATTCTGCCATATAAACACGCCATTGTGGCCTTTGGCGCTGCCATAGTGGGCATCCCTTCACAAATTGTCAATGGAGGATGGGTCAAAAAACACCATGTTATAGCGTTATGGAGGCGCTATAATGGTTATTTAACAACATTGTTCTGTTGTGCATTTTATAATTCCTCTATGTTGAGGAGTTGAAAAGCTAAAAATGCTTTTATTTGTAAGTATGCTGGCTTAAGTTCAGCAAATAAAGATAGATGAAGCAGTGTTGGAATAATGTCTTACATTAAATATTGCTCCCCGCCCCCTCTTAATGGCCTAGAATCCTTTATGCCGCATGTAAACTTTTGAAGGAAAATTCAGTGTCTAGTGGGTGATGAATTGTGATAAACAAGTCGTGAAAATTATTTTCCTCAAAATCTCAAGTTAGGACACAAAAATTCTAATGGATGTCTTTTAAAATAATTAGGCTGATCTGCCTGCATCTTTCTTACAGTAGAACTTGAAATGTTTCTGAATATTCTTATTTCAACCAATGATTGCTGACATAATTATGTTCTACTCTATCTTGCAGGTTCTTATGCTGTTGTTTATCATGGAATTTGGAATGGATCGGTATAAATTTTATTCTTCTATTTTATTAATAGTATTGACTTGCCATCTGCCCTAAAACTTATTTTCTTTTTCAGGATGTTGCAGTCAAGGTTTACTTTGGGAATGAATACTCAGAGGAGACTTTACAAGACTACAGAAAAGAGGTCTCTCTTTCTCTCTCTCTCTCTCTCTCTCTTTGTTGCTTTGGACAGAAAGCAGCTGACCCCTGAATCCTTTGTGTGTATACTTCAGATTGATATAATGAAGAGATTGAGACACCCTAATGTATTGCTTTTCATGGGAGCAGTATATTCACAGGAAAGACTTGCCATTGTGACAGAGTTATTACCTAGGTAAAATTTTCAACATCTTCATTGTAGAGCTTGTCATATTAACCGTTAAACGAGTTGCACTTAATTTAGAAGCACATAAAATATCAAGATGGATCATCCATTGTATTTTTGTGTCATTAGATAATAGATCTGTTTATTAGTGAATATGAACCTCTCAACCACTGTGTCGACAAAATCCCCATTTATTTTTCTTTTTGTATGGAAATTATGGGAACCATCTTAAATTGATTTTATTTTGCATGGTAGGGGAAGCCTTTTCAAAAATCTGCACAGGAACAGTCAGACATTAGACATCAGAAGGCGCCTAAGGATGGCTCTTGATGTTGTGCGTATCCTCTCCCACTTCACATATATGTTGAAAGCAAGCTGGTGGCTTACTGAAATTTCATTGTTTCAATGTTATAAATCACATTGTTTTTAATTGCAGGCTAGAGGAATGAATTATCTTCATCACAGAAATCCACCAATTGTGCATAGAGACCTGAAGTCCTCTAACCTGCTTGTAGATAAAAACTGGACTGTAAAGGTGATGATTGCTTGAAAATGCATTCAGTCAACCTAGGAAGGTTCAATAATGAGTTTCGGTTTTTTGTCAGGTTGGAGACTTTGGCCTGTCTAGGTTGAAGGATGCAACTTTATTAACTACAAAATCTGGGAGAGGCACCGTAATGACAGCACTCACTTTTTCACTTTTTACATACAAAACATCTGACCTGAACAGCTAGTAACAGTAAACTCTGTAAAATGTTTTAGTTAATGAAGTTTTATTTCTCCCTCTTGCTAACAAGCATATTTGCTATCAAAATGCAGCCTCAATGGATGGCCCCTGAAGTCCTTAGAAATGAACCTTCAAATGAGAAGTAATTCCTCGGAGCTGTGACTTAACAGATTGCGTTCAGCCTGGAATTTTCTGGAACTTTCTTAAAAATGGAAGATATTCTAAAAACAGATTTATCCTGAAAAAATTTCAAATTGTCATTTTCCATATCTATTTGCTATCTTGTCCTGATGGTCTTGAGGAATCATTCAATCAGCTTTAAATGTCCTTTTAAGTTTATAATCTTTGATGAGAAACTTCTAAATAGAGCTGCATTTCTAAATGAGTTTTTTCAATCATTGTCCTACCTTGTCCAGTTTCAAAGTATCACGAATTGGTAATGCAATTGATGCTTCTGAAGTAATGATTTTTCTTTCATTTTTTAAAACAGGTCTGATGTATACAGTTTTGGTGTCATCCTCTGGGAACTAATGACTCAATCTATTCCATGGAAAAATTTGAATTCCTTACAGGTCTCTCTCTCACATTCACACACATCTTCCCACGTCACTTTGATCAACGAATTACCTAACATTAAAATTTACCTACGAATTGTGATTAAATAGTTAAGTATATGTTGTTTGTTAAGTAAATATGTTTAACAATTGATTAATTAATGTGTGTAAGCAACATTATTCACCTTAAGCGTAGAGACATCTGAGCTCCTTAGGCCTTTTGTTATAACCATAGTATTTCACTTGAAAGGTTGTTGGAGTCGTAGGCTTTATGGATAGACGACTAGACCTTCCTGAGGGGCTTGATCCCCATGTTGCATCAATCATCGATGACTGCTGGCGAAGGTTCTTCTATACACACTTAAGTTTTAATATGATAGAGATTGCCTTCTAAGTTCTAACTCAATTTTAATTGTGTTAAATGTGAGCAGTGATCCAGAGCAACGCCCATCATTTGAGGAGCTGATACAGAGAACGTTGTTCCTTGTCAACAGAGTAACAGCAGCGTCAATTAGGAGAATTTCAGAATCCTAAGCTTGTTATGGTTTTGGGTTTTGCTTTCTCAAAATATATTAGTTAAAAGCATATTATGAGAAGTCCAAGCAACAAATGGAGTGGCAACGCGCAAAACATTCTTCCTTCCGAAAGTGGAAGGAGCAACACAAGGGAGATAAATGTAAGAGGTGGGAATAGGGGATAGAAGAAGCTGGTAAATTATTGTGTTTGGAGTCACTGTTTTAAGAATTAAATTCCTGATGCAATTGTGGATATAAAGTAACTGGAAGAGAAGTTGATCCATGACGTGCTCCTTTTGTGAGGAATGGCTATTGAATAGTGAATAGAAGGCACAACAAACTTCATTTTTTGGGCGAGCATTCGAATTGAATCCATCTTCGTCGTTGGGTTTGGCTCCTAATCCTTCGTATATTAGGCCCTTAAAACTGATATCCCACGTAATGACAAAAAAAATTGAATCTCACT
>CM023941.1:39542537-39592926 GCA_013407115.1 Glycine latifolia
TTTCTTCACCACAAAAAACCCCCTTTTTTTTTATTTCCCCCCCCCCCCCAAACAGAAAACAACCGATATTACACGTGTATTTATAATAAAACAACCCCATGGATGAAACTTTTAGAGGTTTTAATGAATTCTTAAATATTTTTTAATTCAAAATATTTATTTTGATCCGACATAATTATTGAATGTTCTTACTTTTCACAATTAGATATTCCTCACTTTATATGTTCCTTATGTGAAGGGTCTAATCAAATTATATATAACTCAAATTGGGTTTACTTATTTAATGAATTTAATTTTTAATTCAAATTAAACACATTCGATTTATAAATTAAGTTCAACTAATTGAAGAATTGAGTCTAAATTATACTTTTAGTTGGTTTAATTTATTGTCAGTTCTACTATATAGTTATTGTTTTTATATTTAATCTGAATGATTTTAAAATAAATCAAATCAAACCAGAGCCCCAAATACGCCTGCTATATCTAACCAAAAAAGAAAAATTCACGAAAACAGGGTCTAGTTGTCGGTTTGATTACAAGGCGAGGAAGGAAGTACTGCGAATTCCCTGTGTCGCCCGTTGGTCCAAATTTCGAAACCGAGTCTTATTGCACGTTCTCTTTCCAAGGTACACAAAGGGTGACTAGTGCTAGTACCTCATGTCTGCGTGTGACAACCATATTTGACCATTTCAATTCACAATTGAAAAGAGTATATATCACATCATCCATGGACAGCGCCCCAACCGCTCCACTTCTATGATTTTATTTTTTAAAATAAAATTTAGGTGAATCAATTATTTTTTTTAAAAATCATATCTCAAAATTTAAAGAATGCTTATAAATATATTTACAAATTAATCACTAATATTATTCTTATATTGATAATAAAAATCTAACACATGTTATTTTTATGATATGAATTTATTTTTTATTAATCGAATCAACGTTAGTTGATTCCACTTTCAGCATGAGAACACATGAACAATGAACCAAAATTTTGATAGAATAAATAAATAAATATTAGCATATTACACTATTGTGTGTAATTTTTATATGCAATATAAAGAAGGTAGGTGAGGAAATGGCCGAAAAATATTTAGGAAGATTTGAGGTAGTGTGAATCCGGCGGGAGTTGGTCTTGCTGACTTGATACCTAGTTAATTTCGTCAAATGTCGGCACTGTGATTTGCATGGGAATCATATTCTGTAATAGCCAATGGATAAACAAACATACACATTTTGTAGTTTCTACTATAAGATTATTATGATAAACAAGTTAAGTAAAAATTTAAATAAATATATAAAGATCATATTAATGTTATATAAGATAAAGATTATAAATAAATAATACTAAAAATTTACATGTAAATTTCATATATGAGACTCTATTAGGACAAATTTGTAACAAAAAATATTCTAAATATGAAGTAATTCTTAATTTTTGATTTTTTTAAGCAAGACTTCCTATTTTTTAAAATACGAAGTAATCCAAACCAATTTTGATGAACCAATAGGTCATTTGTCTTAATAATATTAAGTTTGATATTTTAAAGTAAAATTTTGAGTTTAAAATAAATAAATATTTCACGTTAACATTATATAGTGATCCAAAAAATTATTTGTATAATATGTTATCAAGATGTCTTGAGTTAGGTACTTTTTGAGCTTAATTTAAGTACTCGTATTATTAATGAAATATTTGCTTAAAAAAGATTTCAAATCAATTTTAATTTTTTTTAACTAATTTAATTATATCATGTGAATTATTATAAACTCCTTCATACTGAAATTAGATTCCTACAAATAAAAATAAAATAGTTCTATATTCAACTAATCAAAACGATTAATCCAATTTTAATAACCATAGTATCAGTTTTCTTAGTATACAATAGCAATAATAAAATTTGAACTTAAGAAGTCCATTTTTCCCTACCCTACCACTAGGACTATAGAATCAGTTTTTTTTTATAGATAAACTATAGAATCAGTTAAGAAGGAACTATAAATAAAATATAGCTTAATCAAAGGGACTAAGAGATTTTCAATGGGAGAAACTCAATTGGGTTTTTTAACCAATTTTTTGTGGCTCTCGCAGTATTTTTTGTGTTCCCCACAAGTTCATATCACTTCTAAGGAACTCACTTAATATTTTACTCCAATGTAATAAATCATAAGGAACTCAAAAAAATCCATGTATTTATATTTTTTTTAATAAGACTTAAAATTTTTTCAATTTTCATAAATATAAATTAAAATAAATAAAAAGAAATGTGTAACAATATAAAACAAAATTTTACATAATAATAAATAATTAAACACAATAACATCGAAATAAATAAAAAACCTAGACTTCGAAAAAAAAATTACATCAATTTAGTTATTGTTATTTTTGTTTCCGAAACATTCTCAAATATGTTCAAGTAAAAAAAATTACATCAATTTAGTTATTGTTATTGTTATTTTGCTTCTTTGCATTTATTTGTTAACTGCTCTTTTTCTTCTTCTTTGCATTTATTTGTTAATGGCTTTTTTTATTTTTTTATTGTGTATCCAACTGCTTCTTTGACTCTTTTCATTTTTATTTATGTATCCAACGGCTCTTTTCATTTTCATTTTTGCATCCAACGGCTCTTTTTTGTTATTCCCCAAATGAGCAAAAAGCTTTTCATTTTCATATCCAGAAGCCTCCCAAGCATTCCACGCGTTCCTCTCTCTTCACGCTCTGCTCCTTCCGCTTCTTTGCTCTCTCGCTTCCGCTTCTCTACTCTCTCCCTTCAAGAGAGGAGACTCAGCCTCAGCCTCAGCCTCTACCCTCTCTCTCCGCTTCTCACACACTTCCTCTCTCTCCACCCACTCCAAAAGCTTCGAGAACGCGAATAGGGTCGTTGTCGGGGTTGGGGTCACTCCTCTCCTCTTCACGGTCAGTATTGGTTTCATTTTTTTTTTTGCAATTGTTCTTCATCTTCCTATTTTGATTCATCAATTTGGGGTGAAATGGTTGGGAATAACAAAAATAGGGGCGAAACGGTTCCTTATATAAGGAACCCAAGCTCTGCGGAAAAAATGGATTCTGCCACATCACAGTGCTCCAATGCAAGAGGAAATGCAAGAAACGATTTCTTAGCCTAAGAAATCCAAAAAGATGCTTGCATTGGAGATGCTCTAAGCAAGAGGAGGAAATGTGGGAATTTGTAGCATGATGTGGAAGCTACTACTAATGGGTCCTCTCTACTTTGATATGAGAATTGATATACTGTTTGGCATAGCTTGGTGTGTATCCTGCTCGGATCATGAGCCCTCCTTTTTCATTCATGTGTGGCTCATGATTCATGAATACTATTATTCTATTTTCTTACAATTTTTCTTGTTATTTTATAAAATAAACAAATAAATGTATTTAATGTCTTAAAAATATAAAACATAATTAATACTTGCTATATAGGATTAGTAGGAAAATAGTGTAAGAAAACTCTACATTTACTATATTTAAGAGGTGACTAAAATATGAATTAATAAATATTAATTAATTGGAATAAAATCATTATATATTTTAACATTATATTTTTAATTTATTCTCTTATATATGTTAACAAAGATGTAGCGTTAACATTATATTTTTAATGTCGTAAAAAAACATTAAATGTTTAATACTCATCAATAGTTTCCTTAAACATAGTGCATTATACGGGTAGTGAAACAAATTTCCCTGCATTTTAGTAAAAAAAATGCAAGGCACTATTTTTAACATTATATTTTAAATTTATTCTCTTATTAATATTAACAAAGATGTATCATTTATATTATATGTTAATAGTCATCAATATATTTCTTAAATCCAGTATGATACATGGGTACCAAAACTAATTCCTTTGAATTTTCCTATATAGTTTTATTTTATGCATCCCAATTAAAATAATTTTCTTTTAATTTTTATTGAGTACTCATAGGAGACATTGATTAATATTTATCAAATTAAAATGAATATATAAAGTTGATGTAATAATGGGAGACAGGTAAAAAAATGAGGACAAGATCAGATGTTCGAATTTCAATTAATATTTTAAATAAAATTAACATTTATTGAATTTTTTTATCAAATTAAAATATTTTGTTTAAAATATACTACTAATTAATAAATGTTTAACATAACTTTAAGCCTCTGTGATTTTGTGACAGGAGAGAGTAGTATTTTATTACACTTTTGTTCACCCTACTTCCTATTTCTCCGTCATTTTTCCTTTATCCAAGACACACTGTCCAATAATGTTTACTGTCTACACAAATCAATACAGTCATAAAAATCAATAATTAATAATAATAATAATATAAACGTTTGTGAAAGAAAGAAAAAAGAAGAAATAATTTAATACAGAGGTATCATTATATGCTAGTTTGGTTTCACGATCTCGGTCCAGAATGAGTCCCTGCTATGCTCCCGTGTACAGTTTGCTTACACAAAAAGCCACCTCTCAACTCTCTCTTTCTTTCTTTCAGTTCAGAAACTCCCCTCCCACTTCCGTAGTTCTATGACCGTACAATCTAGTCTAGTTAGTAATCTACAATGCTTCTTATCTTAAACCCAAAGCATTAAGTTAATGTTTTTTCATTAGGCCAAATGGGTAAGGCTTCCAAATGGTTTCGCGGCCTTCTCGGTCTCAGAAGACCAGACTCGCCGTCTCCCAAACCACCCAAAGAAAAACGCCGCTGGACCTTCGTCAAGTCTTACAGAGAAAAGAACCCCACCCACGTCGAAACCGCCAACTCTGCCATGGCCGCCACCGCCTGCCGGTGCCCTGCCACCACCGCCGGAGGCATTACTCCAGAAGAATGGGCTGCCGTTAAGATTCAAGCCGCCTTTCGAGGCTCTTTGGTTCGTATATATATTCACTTCTTCGTTTTCTTTATATTATCATCCAAAATAGATTACTTTAACAGAATCAATGGCATGACTTGAGTAGGATTGACTCTAGTTGAAGATTAAAAAATAAAAATATCTGTTGCAATATACAGCCAACGTTAATTCATTTCGGTTTTTTCGTCTTTTTGTTTAAGTGCTCGTGGTGAAACGAAGTTTAAGGGGAAAAAAAAAAAAAAAAGAAAGATCCTGGAAGATGGGTGGGTGAGTTGTTAACTGGGTCGAAAGCGAAAATAGCAAGTACCATCCCATGTCTTGCAGATTTGGCGTATCTGTGAAACGGTGGTGTCTTTTGTTGCCAACTTGATGAATGATTCCTTCCTTTATCTTCTACTACTGAGCTCAGTTGTTTTATTTTTGGCTCTAAACTCGTGGCCTGATACAAAAAATATGGTATTTACCATTTCCTCTGAATCAACATTAATTACAAACTGTTCTCTTTCGGTGACAGCTACTAACGCCTGCGTACCCATCGAGGTGCCTTCAGCGTCACCCATCGCTTCCTTTCTTTTCCCTCCGTGTTGCCGTTTTCACAATTAAATGCCATCTTTCTTTTCACTCTTCTTCACCATCCCTTCACTTTTATATCTACACGACGCATGTACAGCGAGATTTATTAAGTGTTATATAAATTCATTGCTAATATTAATTTATTTACATGGTTTATATGATTAAGATTACTTTAAATTTTACCCGTGAAAGTTTTCGTCGTTACTTTCATAATTATTACCCTTCCAATTATTTTTTTATCCGTATAAATAAAATATCATGTCGGGAGATTAATAATAATTGTTTAGTTAATTGAGTTAAATTTCTGTTTTCAACTTCTGGTGACGCTGGTACTTTGACGTAAGGATAGATTCACAGATTAATTGTGTAGAAGAATTTAACCAGGTGGTATGTGACTCAACTACTTTTTCTCTGGTAAATAAAAGAATCATCCTTGGCTTGTCTCTTGGTTTTTTTGTGGGGACAGATATACAAATCTAAGGAGCATCGCCACCCTGTAGTGTAAGATACCTTTCCTTTGGATGACTTTTTCAGCACATCCTAGTTGAGTTAGTTGACGACACTATTAATGTTTCGAAATGTATACATACTTCAATAATGCTTTTGAATACAGCACAGATACTATTAATACTATTAATTTTCTTATATGGAAAAATTATTAGGTACTTAAGGGATCCTTGGTATCTATGGTTTCCATAAATTTCAATTTTATTTGTATTTAAATATTTTAATTTATAATAAAGAATTAATAATATTCAATTATGTATTATGTGTAGATTAATGAAAATCATGATAGCTTGAGACTATCTAATAATTTTCCCCCTTTATTGCGCTATGTCCTAGTCTTAGCTTCTTGATGTCTGCCTTGCCATATGCCTGAGTAAAGGCTTAAAAATGATTTATCAATGAACCATTATTTATTTATTTATTTATTAAGTCTTACTTATAGACTTAAAGTGATGTTTATTTACAAATGTTTTATTAATGAAAGATCACACGTGGTATCTAAGACCTTTCACGGGTGCTTTATCATCAATGTAGTTCATTACCACTGCCTGCAAACCTGAATTCAAACTGGGAGAAATCCAGATATTAATTATGCATAATTGGTCTCTGATCGGTGTTGAAATTTTTAGGCAAGGAAAGCCCTTCGAGCGTTGAAAGGATTGGTGAAACTACAGGCATTAGTGAGAGGTCACATTGAGAGGAAGCGTACAGCAGAGTGGCTGCAAAGGGTGCAAGCACTATTACGTGTACAGGCCCAAATCCGTGCTGGCCGGGCCCAAATTTTGCACTCCCCCTCTTCCACTCCCCACCTCCATGTAAGCATTCTCAATTGCCTCTTACTTACATTTAGTTTTTCCTCTCTTTTTCTGTCTTGTTCTAGTTTGATTGCCTTTAAGAGTGTGTTTGGGTTGTCAACCCAACTTACGTTTTCAAAAGCAAGGAAAGGCAGAGTTTTGGATCCAACTTATGTTCAGGGCCTTGGCACCCATTTTCCAAACATACACAAAATCAGTTACATAATCAATTATATGACATGCCTGAGCATATTTTTAATTTGGTCAATGGTTATTTAAATCCCAAATGCCTAATTCATTCACAGGGTCCAGCAACACCAGACAAATTTGAAAGCCACATCGGATCCGAGAGCATGAAATATGATCAGTACTCGTCATCACTACTCAAGGTATTTTACCTTCATTTTGTACATGATTAAGTTTAGTGAGTCAATTTATGTGTGGAAGCATTCCTATGATTGTAGAGAAACAGCTCTAAATCCCGTGTAGAGATCAATGGCGGCAATCAAGAGAGATGTGGGAGTAGATCATCAGATAGTCATAGTCGCATTGATGATGAACAACCATGGACTCAACGAAGATCATGGACAAGAGCCTGTAGTATGGATGAAGAGAGAAGTCTGAGGATTCTAGAAATTGATTCTGTAAAACCACACATGACATCAAAACGTAGAAACCTCTTCAACAAGCTTGAGGAGAGTTCATTTTGCGCTGCTGATAATAGTCCTCAAGCTTTATCTGCCTCTTCTAAAGATGGTGCCTCCAAAAGAAGCCCTCTTACTCCTACCAGGAGTGATGGCTCAAGAAGCCACTTAAGTGGTTATTCTGAACCAGACTATCCAAGTTACATGGCTTACACAGAGTCTTCAAAGGCAAAGTTAAGATCTCTGAGTGCTCCAAAGCAGAGGCCACAGTATGAGAGGTGTAGTTCATCAAACAGGTACTCGCTTCATGGATTTGGTGACCCATCAAAATTGGCCACGCAAAGGATAGCCGCATTACACGCAAGCTTCACTAACAAAGCTTACCCTGGTTCTGGTCGTTTGTACAAGCTTGGAATGCATGTGCCGTATAAATACTGACCCACGTATATGTTTTGTTAGAATATGGATTTTGAGTGTATTGTTATCTAATCTTGTTATGCTAACCTATTGTACGTACGCATTTAGCTCTAAACCCTTTAATTACTTTCTAAGTTGAGTTTTCTTTTGTAAGAATTCTATTCAGCTTCAAATGACTTGTTCTAATGTTCTCTCGAGACTTCCTTCAGTGGGTTCTTCCCAACTCCTATAGTATGTAACAACTATCTTTTGCTTGACAAGTGAAATCTCTCGTGGGGTTCAGTTCTTTTCCAATGACATATTCACTGGAGGACATCTTAACCATTGAATTATTTAATTTATTTTATGAAAAATGCATGAGATGCATTCAATTCAATGAATACTCATCTTCTGTGACCTATTTTGACTTCCAAGTTATCTGAGTGTGACATGTTACGCAGGATTTGATTTACTTGTTTTTCTTCATTTAACTTCTCTCAACATCAGCTACATTTGTAACCTGCCTTAATTGTTCGAGTTACTGTTTGAATTGTTTAAGTTAATTAATTATTTGATATACTGTATTTTTCTTTCTATAATAGATATTTTAATATAAAATCTATAACTAATAGTATTAGTTTAAGCAGACATTTAGTCCTTGATTTTCGGTTAAGGGATTCTTGACTCACACCAAGAAAAATTTAAGTAGACATTTCTTAGTTATGCTAAATGATTTAAAAATAATCATATCCAATTCTAAAACAAATAGATGAATTAATCGAACTTGAACAACCATGTTACACCGTTTAAAATAATTAGCATCTAAAACAATCATACTTGAGGTGATTAGGAATCATCAAGTGGGAAATCTTTCCGGTCCTTCTGCTTTCTACCTGGTTGCAAAGAAATCCAATAATTCTTCTCATCAGCATGACCACTAATGTCTAATGTGGTATGTATAAGAATCTATCCATACAAAATCCAAACAAGTAGTCGCTGAGGGGTCTCTCTCCTGTAACCCTTTGTCCGGCATAAAGTAGTTTGTACTTCCAAATGACATTTATCTGTATATTGCGTACCAGGCCAATTCAATCCATTTTGTTTCATCAAGCTCCCCCCTAAAATCAATGTACAGTGTATGTCACCCTTCTCTAAATTTACTTCAATGGCAAAACGCCTCTCAGTTCCTCAATTTTTCTCTCATTTAGGTAAGAGTTCATAAACCAATCAAATCTAATAAAAAAAATGAAAACAGGGTAAAATAAAATCCAAAAAAATGGAAAAATTAAAAACATTAAAACTTTTTATTGAATTGGGTTTCAGATTTTACTTTCAAAACTCATTCAAACTAAAACAAACTTATATACATGTATATTTATAAATTTTATATAGCACACATTCATAATTTTAGTTCTAATATACCTATAAAATTATCACAACTTTTACTTATTTATAAAAAATATGCTTAATTAAAGATATTTTGTAGTAGTTATTTAAGTAATCCATATCTTATTTAAATTTTGACTCAAATTGTTTGAATGATAGATTATAAAAATAAGTGACGGAATTCAATTATTTTTTCTTCAAAATTGATTTAATCCAATACGGGATCATCTCTATAATCAAGTCTCTCAATCTTATTTTTATTTAATATTTAAGTCATTGATTTGCTCAGAATAAAAAGATAATTTTTTTATTTTTCATTATTATTACAAAAATAACAATTTATCCAAAAATATTGTCAACATAACAATTAGGTTAATATCAGTATAATACCTTTTGAGACCATTTATTTAAAATATTCAATCTTTTTTTAGCTAATAGCCTAGTACACATATTATCCTTAATTGAAATTAATTATAGGTTTAATTATATTTTGAGTCTTTAAAATTTGAGATAAATTTCTTTTCGTCTCTCAAATTGTAAACAATAAATAAATTATTTTTTCAAAATTTTTAAAAAACATGTTTTTAATATCTGAAGCTAAACACATTAATGAAAATGATGTAAAATGGATATGGCAACCTTTGACACGTGTTCACTATCAAGTGGAACATCACTATTTTTTGTTAAATTCATCTGACTTTAGAAACTAAAAATATATCTTTTAAAATTGAGAAATTAAAATATCTTTTTAAATTTTAAGAGAAAAATGAATTTATTAAAATTTTTAAGAGATTAATTAAAAATTTAGTAAAGCCTTAATTATAAGTATAAGTAAGAAAAAAAATGAGAAAGCATTTAAAACATGAAGGACTTGACCTAAGTATTTTCTCCAATTAAAATTGGTGTTTGTGGACCCAGACCCAGAGTCTGTTATCTAAAATCCTCTCTGGTTAATCCGAAAGCAAACCGATGATAGGCACCCCCACTTGGTCGTCATGATTCCCGTTTTTAATTTATTTTCCATTTTGCACATAGGTAAGGTAAGGTAAGGTAAGCTATCTCTTCTTTTCCGTTCAAATCAAAACCACAATCATTCATTCATTCATTCACCCAAACTCAACAACAACAATTCTCCCTCCATCTTCTGAACCGACGACTCTATACTCGACTCGCCGAATCGGCTTCTTTCAATCCCAACGCCCACCAACATGGCCACCACAAGGTCATCGTCCGAGGACATCGTCGATTCCACGCCTCTGCTCGCCAATTCCGGAGGCTCCTCCGACGGTCTCACCTCCGGCAGCCGTTCTTCGCGGCGGCAGCGGCTCCGGCAGGCGGCACGGTTCCTCCGGCAGGCGAGCGGGCGCCGGATGATGCGCGAGCCGTCGATGCTGGTCCGGGAGGCCGCGGCGGAGCAATTGGAGGAGCGGCAGAGCGATTGGGCTTATTCGAAGCCGGTGGTGGTTCTGGACATCGTGTGGAACTTCGCGTTCGTGGTTGTGGCGGGGACCGTGCTGGTTTTGAGCGCGAGAGAAGCGCCGGGCTTGCCTCTGAGGTTGTGGATTGTAGGGTACGCTATGCAATGCGTCCTTCACATGGTTTGCGTTTGCGTCGAGTATAGGAGGCGGAGGAGGCAGCAGCGCGCCGCCTCCTCGTTAGTGCAAGACAGGGTTGGGAGCAGCAGTGGAAATTTGAGTGTATCTTCGAGGGAGGGTTCTGCTTCTGGCTCTGCGCCGTATTTGTCGTTGGGCCAACTCGATGACGAGGGTACTAGGTGAGTGGTTTCTTCCTCCTCCTTTTTTTCCTAGCTTAATTCGGATTTTTATTTGGTGAATAATTTCGTGTGAACTTCTGCAATTCCGTGTTATATAAACGAAATTGAGTGAACATTTGTGAGTGTTGCCATGTTCATTGTATTTGTGAATGATAACACTAGATTAAGTTATAATGTAGCAACTGTAGTCTTCTCTTTAGTCTAGGGAGACTTATCGAAAGCTTGTTGAATTTGAAGAGCTCCAAGGTCTCTCCCGAATTCAGGAGTGAATGAAAAGGGCAAATAATGTAAGTTTGCTGGTAAAATGAGATGACAGAGATTGCCGTGTCTAATTTTCTTTTAAAAGACTTTTTTTTGTTCAATTTCTCAAAGCACAGGTGTAAGTGTGTAAGATTATATACCGAAATGAATCAATTTTGAACCACAGCAAGGGTTAAGATTCGTTCTCACAGAGAATTAGGGAGAAGAAAGAAGACCGTAGGACTCTGAAGTCAGGGATATGATGCTCGGTCTACAGGCCTTGCCAACGCAGTTCACACTTGGGCAAAGACGACTGAGTTTGGAAGCGGAACACGAACCGATTTCTGCTATTCCCGGAGCACCCCATCTTGCCATTTCGTTGTTGCTCATTCCCGTTAGGCTTAGGCCGAAGTGTTTGGTGTTTCCTTCTCCGTGCCCGCTCAAGGGATGTGACTGAGTGTATTTCAGATTTCGGCCTTGGTTTTCTTAGGCCAAGATTGCCTATTGGGATTGGATTTGGAATTCAGCCTTGAAATTAGAAAATAGGCCTCTTAATTTTAATTATCTTATTTAGCATGTGTGAGGGTGACCCTTGGCACATTGATAAGGCTGCTGCCTTTTGACTTGGAGGTTAGGGACTCAAATCCTGGAAGCAGCTTCTTTGCTTGTGAGGATAAGGTTGTGTCTATCGACCATCGATAGACATCAAAGAGGAGAGCTTCATTGTAGAGATATCTCACATTGGTTAGGAATGCCCAAAGTAGCTTTTACAAGACCTAGGAAACCCTCCCCTCTTGATCGAGCTTTTATATTGAATTTTGCCTAATTCATTTCTGGGTCACCCTTTTGTTTAGCATATGCATTAGATTTAGAATAATGTGGGAAAACCACCTTAATAGTAATCACCCTTGCCCAGCTTAGTTGCAGCCTCTTCAGGGACTACTTTAATTAGAACCTCAAGGGTGGTGTTTAGTCTCACATCAACTAGAGATACGGTTTAAATCTATGTTATCAATAATGGGTGTCGCGCCCGCGATCCCGGCATAGCGGAGCGGAGCGGACATGTGCCACTACAATGGGTAGAGTAGCGGTGCATTTTACTGTTGCGCCCGCGACAGGGGAGTAGTGGAGCGTGCCAGATCGCGGTGACGCATCCGCGATTCTCTGTGAGGGGCGTTTGGGTCCAGTCAGGGAGACTAGGGGCGTTCAGGTTGCGCGGAGGGCCCTGCGGCAGAGGAGGACGAATCGCGTTCAGGGGAGACTCGATGCGCAGACGACGCTTCCGTCGCCGCCACTCGGCCGTGGCTTCTTCGGCGGAGGAGAAGGCGTAGGAACGGGTTTGGGTCAGAGAGAACATGGGGCGGGAGGCAGCCACGCTACGTAGGAGCAGGCGGTAAACTGACATCTTGGTCTTCTTCTGAAACCAAGACTGCGTTGTGAGAATGGTTAATGGGTAATGGGTTCCCTGCTCTGCTTCCACAGCAATGCGATATTAAACCCTTCGTTTTCGTTTTCGTTTTTGTTTCTTTTTTTTTTGTCTTTTTAATTCTGTTTCTTTTTTCTTTTTTGTCAAATTCTGTTTTTTTTTTAAACCAGGTTTGATATTCTCTGTTTCCCTCTTAGTTTTTTATTTGTTTTTTTCCTTTCTTAATACCAGGTTATTCATTTTCTTTGTTTTCTTTCTTTCTTGACTTTTTTTTTTTGTCTTTATATTCTTAAGAGTTTTTATTGTTAATGATAATTAGTGCATGAATTTTTAGTTATATTTCTCTTTTTCAGCTTATATATTTATATTATAAATTTTTTAATACATATATAAAAACATTAGAATAGTGGTCATCCCACTATCCTGCTATCCCAGTTTTGAGGGCGGCCGCTCCGCTCCGCTATCCGGGATTGATAACTGTGGTTTAAATAGAGCTTGCAATGCTTAAGCAATCCTCACATTACAAGATGGTTTTGTGCTGTTGACTTTGGCCTTAAGTCCAAATTTTAAGATGGTATCAAAGTCTATCTTAGATTTATGTTTGGGCCACCTACATTGCTACATTCTGGGCCCGTAGCTCTGGGTGTGATGTGTGAGGGGGAGTGTTGGAAAGCCTCCTTAACTGTGGTCACTTTTAGCTTGCCTTAATTGTGGGCATCTATGGCAGTTGCATTATTTGTAGCCTCAAGGGTGGTGTTTACTCCCAATTTTGTGGGGTTGAGTTAGGCCCCAAGTCAAAATCCTAAGGGCCCATTTACTTATTTTCATTTCCTGTTTTCATTTTTTATTTTCACTTTTTAATTACAAAATGGTCAACTTGTGCTCACCTCTGTTTCCTGTTTTTAAAAATTTGTTCAAGAAATAAGAAAACAAAAAAAAAGTTGTTTTCAGTGTTTCCTATACAAATCTTAGAAAACAGGAAACAAATTGGAAATAAGGTGTCAATTTTGTATCTTAAAAGTGAAAACATGAAATTAAAAATAAGTAAATGGGCCATAAGAAATTCCAATTCTAAGTAACAATTTCAAATACATGAAATATAAGTAGCTACTATAAAATTATAACTTGGACCATAAAATTACAATTCCAAAGGCCGAGGTTTCGAATGTGGACATTAAAGAGATAGAAACATTATTTCATGTTTCATTGTTTATTATCTTTGTTGTGTTCATTCTGGACTAGACATTATTGTTGTGTACTAAAGCAACCATTGTTGTTCCCAGTGTACTTTCATAAAGAACTTCTTTGCTTTTTTCTTTTATTCTCTTTCAAAACTCTCTCTGCCTGAGTTTCCCCCTCACTCATCTTGAATCAATCTCCAACTCAACCTTCTATTGAGCCTATTAATCATTTCTTAAACATTGGATATTCCACTCAATCTATAATTCTACCGCAAGCAGAAAAATGATGAGGATTACTGAGTTCAACAAAATAATATATTTTAGTTTTAAGATTTAAATTTTACTATTATTTATTAATGTATTTTTTTTGGTTAAATAAATTTTGGACAATCAAATTCTAATTTGGGGCATCAATTCACTGTTTTTCGGTTAGCAGTGTTGCAAAGCATTTGGAATCAGCCAATACAATGTTTTCATTTGTTTGGTGGATTATTGGATTCTACTGGGTATCAGCTGGGGGTCAAGCATTAGCCCAAGACTCTCCTCAGCTTTACTGGTTTGTCCTCTCAGTCTCTTTCATTCAAATTGTTCATATATCTGTTATTACTTATTAAACATTTCACTTATAATTTACTCATCTTTTGGAAAATCTGCTGATATTTTCTTATTTTATTTGAATACTTTTGACAGAATCTACATGCTTTGCAGGCTATGTATAATCTTCCTGGGTTTTGATGTTTTCTTTGTCGTTTTCTGTGTTGCACTGGCGTGCATCATTGGTATTGCTGTTTGCTGTTGCCTTCCATGTATCATTGCACTTCTTTATGCAGTAGCAGACCAGGTAAGTCATGTTTGATTGGTCCTTACCTGCTCGTGTTTTGAAGTCTGTAAAGCTATATGAATCTAGTTTCTTAGAAACTCCAATTTGAAGCACTGTATTCTGTATAAAAATGGGTAGGAAGTTGCTCAGCATTAATGATATTTGAAGTAACTTTGCAAATTTAACCATTTCAACATATAAAAAAAAAAAAAACTACGTACCCCATTGTCTAGAGGTTCCTTGCTATATGTAATAATAATTTGTTAAAAATTAAAGCTGGAATCATTGCATTTGTAGAACACATGAATGGGCAGATTAAAGGGGTGTTAAACCGGAATGTGTTCCACAATGTTACCTAGTTTGACTTGTCCTACTACTGTACTATTGTGTGCTAACATGCTGAACATGACTCATTCTTACAGTATAACAAAAACATAGTGGATATTATACATATAATCCTAATATTAGGGTGCTCTCTCTAGGTCCTGTTTTTCTGCTTGTGGGAAACCCTCAGAAATTTGTACTTTTCAGATTTTTCAGGGTTGAAGGTGAGGCAAATTATAGTAAATATTATTTTATGGTAAAATTAGAGAGATGGGATCTGGAGAGAAAACCCAAATATTGTTAGTTGGAATTTTTACTTTTTATTTTTGCCAAGGATGGATTCTGCAGCCAAGACCTAACGGTACTTTAAGAAGCCAAGGAGGGGGATTGAACACCTTTTCTGATGTAAAACTAGAAAAGATCAAGAAAGGGCTGGGTTTTAGGTCAGAACAAACAATTTGCAGTGATGTTACTGGAGGAAGATTTAGGAGTGGGAGATGGTTGTTGCTGGGATAGGATAGGCTGCTCAATTTCATGTTCAGGCCACTGCCTTGAGGACAAGGTGAAACTTTTTTTGGGGGGAGGGGATGGGTATTGTTAGGGAAAAGGGGGAAATGGGGAGTGAGTTAGGACAGTTCTTGATAGATTGAGAGACCAAGTTAGGGGAGAGTCCATGTCTCTCACACCTGGAATAGAAATGTTATTGCAACTATTATCCCATTAATGCAGACCTGGGGATAGAGGCTTCTGTCAATGAACAGTTTTTTTTCCCCTTTATTCTGATCCAATTCTATTACAAACTTTTCCATGCAACTTGATTTCCTGTGGCTTTGTGATTGATTGTGAGTGTATCACTAATTATTGACATGGCAAATGCAATCTTGTTGGCTACAAGTTGGTTGATGACCAGCACAAATGAACTGTATATCTGAATTTGAGTTTGTGTTTGACTAGTCATGGTGTCAATGTTGTCTAGCCTAGGACTGTTTAATGGGAGATAAAAATTGTTATGTATTAATTGTCCTTGTCTGGGTAAAAAACAGGAAGGAGCATCAAAGGAAGACATTGAGCAGTTGTCAAAATTTAAATTCCGAAGAATTGAAAGCAATGAGAAACTTACCGGTACAATACAAGGACCTGTTGGAGGAATAATGACCGAATGCCAGGCTGATTCACCTATTGAACATGTTCTTGCTGAGGAGGATGCGGTATGTAAGAAATTTTTGTTATGTATGGGTGTAACCTTTTGCTCCCTTTTCTGTTGGTTTTGTTGCTCCGTCTCTTGGTAGATATTGTTTCACTATATTCCATGTTTCAAACAGAGACTTTGTTGCATATTGTTTTTTAGTGTAACTATCACAGTTTTGATATGTAAAATACAAATTCTTTCACTGAAGGATGGAATTTGTAAATATATGTTTGTATGTATGCTTGGCATGTATGGGGTATTTTCACCTCCACATTATGGCTTGAATGCATGCTAGATAATTTTAATATAGTAACTCTGTGGCCTGACAATAATAGCTGCATCCTCAGTCACTCTGAACTCTGCTAATCTGAAATTTTTCTTTTTTCGTGTTGACTACAGGAATGTTGCATCTGCCTTTCTTCTTACGATGATGGGGTTGAGCTAAGAGAACTTCCTTGTGGTCACCATTTTCACTGTGTCTGTGTGGATAAATGGCTGTATATTAATGCTACATGCCCCCTCTGCAAGTATAACATCTTAAAAAGTAACACCCTCAGTCAAGAGGAAGTGTAGAAGATCGATGTTAGGAAAGTTTTTAGCAGCCATGTTGAGGAATCTGCACACTTTCGATTCACAGCCATGTTAATATACTTTGATACAGGCCTATACAGTTGCTGCTGCTGCTGTGTGCTGTAATCATGTAATGATAGCTTTTTTTATTATTTGTAGTTATTGTGGCTTCTAACTGGTTGTGCATATCAGTGTTGTCCAGTGCATACCGGCTATAATTATCTCAAGAGGCACCTTGGTTACCATTTTTATTGTCGTCATCATTATTATTGTTTGTATATGGACCCATTACGTCTTGCCTAAGCCACTGTGGAATGGTTTATCATGTCTCAGTATATGATACAAAAATGTTAATTCCAACTGCCTCCATGCGTTTCACTTGGCAATTTTCTTATACCTTATTATGTTTATTTGCCGGTAAACATAGAGAAAAAAAGTGAAATTGAGATAAATAGGATGTAAATATCAATTTTTTACTATTTATTCAAAAACAAAATATAGAAGAGTTTGTGTAGGTTCCACATATAAAAAACAATTCCCCGTGGTAGGGGAAATGTTTGTAGCATTCACATTTTGTTTTATTTTAAAAATATATATTTTTCAACAAAAAATATAATTTTTAAGTTAAGAAAAAACAATATACTAAAATAATTTAAGTTTTGAAGTTAAATTCATTTTATATAATTCATTTATTTATTTTCACTTATTCTGTCAGTTATTTAAATAATTGGAGAAAAAATTCATTAATTTTTTTTTTCATTTCTATTCATTTAAATAATATGTTTTTCTATGTTTTATCACTGGTTTTCTTTTTATATTGCTTTTATTGAGAAAATTTTCTTAAGCATATATTAATGGGCAGCTTGTTAGTTGTTGGGCTGTCGTGATTTGGATTTCCTGTCATCAAAACAAGAAGCATTTATTGCATTTTGTGAATTATTTTCCTGTAAACAATGTAACACGTAGTGCTTGCTCATTTCCCTTCTGCCAATAATTACAACGTTACTTCGCAAAAACTGTTTCGTTGTAGAAATTCTGACTTTACTTCTAAATGATATATATTCACTCCATCCTTTTACAGTTGCATATAGCCATATACTATCACCAAGCAAATGGTTTCCATGCGTGCTACTGGTGCAAAAACTTCATTGTAATATATTCCATGTTTGCTAGGATAGTCTTTCACCACAAGTCTAGCCGTCCAACCCTTTTTCCTCTTTCGAGTAAGTCCATCAACTCCCATGTATAATTGTTTCTGATAGTTTCCATTTCTTCTATAATTATTGAAAAGGAGTTACTCTTTCTCTCTCGTAAATGAAGAAAAGCACACGTATCTTTACCTATTCAAAATTTCTCTTCTCTCTATCTTAATTAGTTGATTTTGGTATAGGAGTATTATCAAGGAAGGAATTAACAATCAACCGGGGATATTGTGGACAGTGCAAGTCAGTAGGTTGGCTAAATAACTTAAAATGTTCCAATTGACATTCTGGAATATCTTTGTCCATTTATAGGTCTTATATAAAACAAATTATGTATTAAGTAGGCGTTTAGGTCATGTTAGATATTGAAACAGGTCAAATCAAACCTTAAAAATACCTATAGTAAGTAAAAAAGCTAAGCTTTACAATTAGGAATTGGGTCAAACTCGAGCCTGTTAATGTTTGGTTTGGTCTGGCTACTTTACACCTATACTTGATTATATTAATTAGTTTTTTATATAAAAATGTGTTCCATTCGATATTACGCATGCACTCATACTGTTATTTATAACAAAAATCTTTTATTTATTACTTTGTTTACAGACATTCTAAACATACTAATTAACAAGACTTTTGTTTATAATTTTTTTAATAACTTAAACTCTTGTTTATAAATTTTTTATAACTTCATTTATTTTTACGCTTAAAACTTCCTTTCTTCTTATTTAATAAAAATATATGAACATCCAATATCAACTATTGATACTCGCAATTTTTTAATTTGATAAATTTATCATGGAACCATTAGTTACTGAGTAGAATCAAATAACTACTAATAAATATTAAACGTTGTTTTGTAAGTTTTGTAAATTTAATGTGAATTTTCAAATTACATTTGTAACTGTTAACCACTCAGTATAAATATATAGACGCATAAAAATAATATTTATTTGTAAGTCTTCTCTGAACTTTGTAAATATAATTGAAACTTTATTTATATTTAGTCCCTCGATAGAACAACTACATGAATATGATGTGTAGTTTGGATTTTGTGACATTTAAAAAGAACCATGATAAATATATATACCCCATTTTAGGGTGCATGAAATAAAAGAAAGAGAAACATAAAAAAGAAAAAGAGATATAATATAATATATGCAATAAGTGATGTAATAGAAAAAATTAAAGAAATAAGTAATTAAATATTAAAAAATTTCCATTTTAAAGTTGTATTACTATTTTTTTAATAAAAAAATTTTACGGGAAGATGATGAGCTTGGAATCTTGATCAGATACATTTTTTCAGATGTGTAAATCAAAAAATATAAGTGAAATAATGAAAATGTATTAAAAGTTAATTTAAAATGAATTAAATTATAAATTTAATTCAAAATAATAATTAGAATACTCTTTATTTATATAGTTAATTGTTTTTTCAATGACTTGCTAGTTTTATTTTTTTCCGAACAAAGGACCTGCAAGTTACAACATAGGGGCGGGTCATGTCATATTATCATTGAAAATAATAATTATATATTCATCGAGCGATATTTAGTGAAAGAGAACTAAAAAAAGAAAAATCAATTGTAAAATTAAACTGTGAAATATTTTTCGTTGTTGGATTCGACCTACTTAATCAATTTAATAAATGGATTGATCTAACTTAACTCATTTTGTGTTGAGTTCTGAAAATTTTGGTCTAGTTCAACCTATCACATGTTGGTGTCTTGATAGATAAAATAGATTGATTTATCCGATCATTTTAAATTGAAAAATATTTTTTCTTTTAATAAAAGAATAAACAATAGATTTTTTTAAATTAAATATTTAGCATAATTTTGAATAATAGATAATAATATTGTTTTTAAATTTCATCAAGTTATAAAATATTAAAAGTACCTTGTTATTGAATGGAATACAAACTAAAATAATTATAATAGTCTAAAATAAAATAGTCTTACAAAACATCTTAAAATACAAATATTAAAAAATATTGAAGCCTAAAACTTGATACTTTAAAGTCTAAAACAACATTACAAATTACTAAAAAAATAATAGAAAAGCACAAAAGTAGTGGACTTGATACTAGATTAGTTTTTAGGTGAGTCAAATTAATTTGCCACATAGGTCAAGTTAGTCCATAAATTCTGACACATTTTAACAATTATAAACAAAATAAGGTGTGATTTATGCTTTTATATTTTATTTTAATTTATAATTTTTCATCTTAATTCATTTTTATTTTATTTTATTTTATCATTAATGATGAAAAGAAAAGGATAAAAAAATGAAATATATATATATATATATATGAATGCTATCATATCATAGTGTCCCAAATTCCCAATAGTGGGATGGAGACTTATTGTTATTGGATGTGTATATGATTATGATTTAAACTTAACAAAATTTCCAACTTGCTGGTTACGGTGGAACTGAGAGAGTGTGTGTTTACACTTCACTGTGCCTAACAACAGGTCTCTGGACAGAGTGGTTTCCAGTCAAACTTTGAGCTGTTTCACAATTCATGTACCAAATTTTCCACTTTGTTGCGGCGCTTACACTCATATGATCCTATATTTTCCCAATTTTAGAATTAATAATTAGATTGATATCCATTTTCCACACTATCCCCTTCTAAGCTATATCCGCCGTTTGTATCATTTTTTATTTTACATATGGAAAAAGCTAAACGTCCCGCTCTATTACTTGTATAAATATGATTAATTTTATCTAATAAATTATTAAAAGTAAATAAATATAATATTAATATTGTAAAGTAATTTTATATTATTATTTAGTTATTAATAATTATGTATAATAAATTAGTTAATTTTTATAATAATTCTCTTAAAAGTTGTATTAAGTAATTTTTGATTAATTGATAATATAAACAAATTTATACTGCTAAAAATGCATACTCATTAAACACAAATGTTATTGGCTAACATGTTCTCACTCGTGAATTATGATGATACAAGCGATTCGTCACCAACACGTAAGAGTATTTTTTCAAAATTTGATAGTCTCACTCTCAGATGTTAGTTTAAAGACAAGCTATTCTCTATTCTTAATTTGATATAGACAGCTAAGTGAACCCAAATGTACTCCAGGAGAAGACAAAAATAGAATGACAAATTAAAGAAAAGGTAAATTACGAAACTTAAATCCAAGTACTCACACTCACTGTATTTTGTCGTTTTATCAACTGAGCTCCGTCATTGTGCGAAGAAACGCCATTTGTTAGTCCATTTTTGTATTCTTGTTGGAGTTCTGCCCCATTTTAAAAATTACGGTGTTTCCTTAAACTAAATGAATGTTTAGATTTATGTTGTATTATTCAAAACTAATTATTTACTAATTACTATATTTTAATGCCTTAAAGAACTTTTTAGTTCTTATAATGCAGATGTTTTTTAATCTAGGTTCTTTTAAAAAAATATTATAGTCTTTATAATTTTTTTATTCATTTTAGTTCATTTTTCTATTAAGTAATGACACGATGAAAAGATACTGAAAAATAAATATAGTTTTTTCTAAAATAGTGAAACTAAAATAAAAAAATCTTACAATATAAAATAAACTTACATGACAATTTTTACGATAAAATATTGTTTTTATCCTTGTAAAATAGGAAAAAAATTAAATTCCATCCCTGTAAAATTTATCATTTATTTTTTATCCATCTAAAATTACAAAGTATCAAATGTTGGTCTGAAGCAAGATTCATTTATATTTGAACAGGAATTTTTAGGTTAAAAATCACTACCTTACATAACGTATAATCTTATTCTGGATCTAAACCGACACATTATAATTTTGGAAAGAAAAAAAATACATAAAAAAATTAATTTTTTTTCTATTTTATAAGGATGAAAAACATATTTTATTAAAAAATTATAATTCTATAGTGATTGAAATAAAAATATAAAAGAGACTAAAATAAATAAATAAAATTTCTAGGAGGGCTGAAATAGAAATAAAAATTTAAGAATATATAATGAAATCAAGTATATATTAACTATTGAGGGAAGAAAAAAATATTTAACACAATTTGAATTAACTATTTCATGAAATGTTTTATCGCTTCTTTTTTGTTTACAGAAGAAATGTTTTATCTCTTATAATTTCTTAAAAGCAGATTTCTTAAATTTAACCGAACACAAGTATTTTCAATTTAAAGAAAGTAAAGTAAAAATCTCTGTCTGGAATCAAATTTATTAATAAAATATAGAAATAAAAAGCATATATTATTAAAATACTTACGATATCAAGTGAAAAAATAAATACAACTTTAGCCGCACAAGTGCACAACAATCTTACTTAAATTTGAAGAACAACTAACGGATAGATATGGAGAATTAAGCGATACCTTTCCCCTGGATTTAAGCCAAGTTGCCAGATAGGATTCATTGACATTCACAAATACAAAACAAAAATTCCAAAATGTGTGTTCCACATTTTTTTTATTTATTTTTAAATTAAAATTCCGTCTCCATCTTCGACTGCCCACTTGCGCTACCGCTGCTGGAACTTGAATGACCGTTGGCAAATTTCCGAATCGCAGTGACGGGTATCCCAATGACAGGCTGGCACGTGTCGGGATCCGGTGATCTGTGCAACCGGATGGAAAGGTTGACGATGAAGTGGGTCCTGGAACCGTCTTTTGCCCGTAGCCGGTAACTGAGGTGGCTTACGGAATGATAGGGTGGGAGAAGGGCATGGGCAATGTCAGAGGGGGGAATCAGACACCAGCCGACTTGCGTGGGCCCCGCAAAGCGGCGCTTGTTATAGAGTTGGAGGTGTAGGCGGGAATAAGTGTCGGAAAAGAGGCTGGGATCCACTGGGACGCGGAACACGTGCTCCCCTGTTCCTGTTCCTCCTCCGTCGTAGTGGTAGTAGACCATGTGCACTGGGAGCTTGGTCAAAGTGATGAAGGGTCTGATGCGGCTGAAACAGGAGGAGTGTTGCTTCAGACCTTCCATGGACACAACACTGATCTCCAACGTTGTTGTTGTCATGGTAGCTAGAGGCAGAGGATTAATTAACATACAGAAAGGGAGAGAACTAAGAAAGAAGTGAGTTATATGACTCAGTGAGTGGCTGCGTGCGTCAATGAGACTTATTTAGTGAAATTTCGTGGGTGCTACTGCTGGAATTTTAACCGCTGTGGGAGCCTCACTTTCATGGGATTTTACATTATAAATATATTATTGTTGCTATCACGTCAAAATTTTGAAGCGGCTGACAGTTACACGAATTTTCCATGCACTGCAGTTTTCCTTGAAAATTCTTGTTGAATTGATTATTACTGATCTAATCAATCTCAGTTACTTATTGAAAGTTTTCAGAGGGAAAATTTTAGGCCAAATTCTTATAATTAAACGGTGTATACCATTATTAGAAGAATTGGTCCATTCTAGCTTAAAAACACACACTTCCCGCCCTTTCATATTTACCATTTTCGTTTCTGTTGAGTTTGAAATAGGCAAGCAGGTACAAAAAGGAATTAAAGGGTCAAAAGGCAACCAATACCTACACAAGTCGAACCTCAATCAAGAAAAGGGGTTGAAAATGGGAGACTGATGATGATGACAATTATAATCACGTTTTTACCCCATACATTATTAAATGCAAACTTAATAGTAATAAGGAAAGGGGGACTGTAATTTGTAACAAGTGACCAAATACTCATACAACAATTAATGACAATATGTTATGAGATAATGGTCTATGGGATTAAATCAATACGTTTTAAGAAAAATTATTTGAATCTCATTTATCTTATGAGTAATACTAATTTTTGGTCTTATATATAAGTAATATATAACATTTATTTTAGTTTTAATTATGAACTATAATATCTAATTTTTAAATTTAATTAGAGTTAAATATTTTTTATATCCTTAATTTATTATTAACTCTATTTACTAGATACTTACTTATTGGATTATGAGTATTAAGATAAGACAATCACTTACAATATTTAAACTTAAGGATATTTTTAAAGTAAAATTAAAATTTATAATAAAATTAAATATGATCATCACTTTTTTATCTTAATAATTGATACTATGTTACTTTTATATATAAGATTGAAAATAGTATTAAGTTGATCTAGTGTATCACAAAGACACAATTCAAAAAGAAAGGAGCAGGATAAAATAAGTATTTTTAACAAATCAAATACATTAATATTCCTTTGTAGTTCAGTAGTGTCATATCAATTTACTAACAGTATATTATATGTCATTAGTCATTAGACTCTTAATACAAGAATGGTTAAACTAACACACTTTTAACACTCATACTGATTTTATAAATGACATAAATCTACTCTTTGCTAATAAGATAATGTTAAATTTCACGTAGTAATAAAAAATATTGAAAATAAAATGTCAGCTTTTTTGCATTTTTAACAATATTCAAGCATTTATCGATAATAACATCAACATCAACAACACCTTTAACCCAAGTTAATTGGAGTCAGTGGTAGATGAACCCAATGATAAATCAAAAATAAGACAAACGAGAAAAAAAAAATTGAAAATAAACGAAGGGTGAAAGGAAGAAAGGAGAAAAGAGGAGGCAAAGTGGTCGTCTCATAATGTGCTCAAATCACCTCAACGTATGCTCCCTCATCTTTTCACATACCGGTACCACTGATACCTTTCGTCGAATATCCTCATTTATTATCTTATCCATCTTTGTATATTCACATATTCACTTTAACATTCTCATTTCTGCTACCCCTATTTTATACTCATGTTGCCTCTGACCAACATTTTGCTCCATATAGCATTGTCGGTCTTATAGTTGTTCTATAAAATTTTCCCGATACAATAGAAGAAATAAAAAAAATTATAATTTTTTTTATGTGATGAACATTTATCGATAATAATAATACCATGAAATTTTTGGATGTTTTTTTTATTGCAGTATTGAAACTTTTGCATTGCTATTTTGTCTTAAATTATTTTTAATCTAAAAGAAATAAAAAATGTACATTATTTTGTTACCGTACATGGCCCTTCATTGCGTAACATGAATAACATTATTGTAGTAAGATTAATTAAACCGTATAGACGATGACATTGACATCTAGCAGGACGGACATCGATAAGTGTTTTTTTCTACCCCAAACCTAGGACATTTGTTTCCAACACTTATATTATTACATTTTGCACGTCTATTCCATCTAAGAAAGTCCATTTTGGAATCCAAATTCATCAAGGGTAGGATGCAAGAAGTCCATCATGGGCCCAATGATCATCTGAAGTTTTTCAATTGAACACTGAGATAGTCCAGAAAGGTCCAGTCAAATTAATAAGTAAAAACAAAAAGCCTATCATTCGAAATTTGAATTGACCATTTTGCACAAATGGATTTTATCTTAGCAAGAAATTCACATTTGTTAAGAATGCAGTAAACAACTCAATATTTGAACTTTACTTATTTGAATTTTTCTGATCCAAAAAATTGAAAGTTACCTTTTGATAGGTAACTTTTACATGTTTTATATACTGTATTATATTTAACCAAATATGAATTAACACAGTTTTTTGATAAAAAAGTAATAAAGTTTGAGCTATTAATTTTTTAATCACGTTATAACTATATTCTTTATCTTATTCATTACTTAAATAGGACGTTTGGTTGAAAATAAAAATTATTTTCTAAAAATCATAAGTTGAAAATTTAAATTTTTCATATTTAATATATATTTAAAAAAATAACATTTTTAGAATATTATGTTTTCTAAAAATATTTTTAATTAATTTTCCATAAAAAAAATTTATCCTTAAAATACTTGAAATCTTATTTTTTGAATTTCATATTTTTTACTACAATAAAAACATTATTATTATTTATTAAATTATATAATATATAAAATAATTGTTAAAAACATGAGTAAATTTTTAATTTCTAAAAAAATATTTAAAAATTTCCAATGATTAATTAAACAAATTTTATTAATTCTTTTTCAAAAAAGATGATTTCCAGGATTCATCATTGCCAGAAATGGAAATTTTCTCTCCTCCAAAACATCCCCCAAAGAAATCAAACTCCATAAATACCAGACATTTGAATCTTATACGTAACATGTTTATAATAGTTATTTTATACTTAATTAAAGTATTAAACAACTCGGACGAAAACACACTATAAAATAATATTAGAAAGATTATAGAGTTTCATCTCACTAAAAAGACCATGATACGATTATGAAGCTTAGGAACAAACAAACTCGGTTCAAAGGATGGAAACATTACAATACACGAATCAAATTCGAAAAATGTAATGATGTCAAACACATTTATCTACATATTTTGCTGTAACCCACAAATGTTCCTTAAAAAGGAAAACGAGAAGTGAATATTTTAGGGGACTGTCTGCTTCAGTTACTCCATTTTGAGGTGCCGATAATCTTTAACCCCCAGCTATCAAGAATACATAAATCCTTATATTACAATTTTTGGCGCTCAAGCAAGCTCGACTTTCACACTTTTCATCCCATCCGCGAAGTTACACTCATGGATGGCCAAGTCACGTTCAATCATTCGGAACAAAACAACCAACGCCCTTTCCATCTAGCGTAACGTTACATTACATACATGGCCAAGTCACGTGCCGGCCCATTGGCAGCGTCGCAGCGCTAATAGTACAGTAGCAGGGGTGCACAGCGTGCCCCCACCCAAATCACGTGCATTCTGTCATTTCACCAAATTAGTAGAGAGATTAAGAAGGAGCATCATTTCATTTCCCTAGCTCCAACCAACGAGGAGGATCATGATCCTGATCATCCGAGTCATCGCCATCAAGCGGTTCAGATTTCACATCAGATCCGTGATCTGGTTCTTGCAACGATTGTGTTTGCACTAGTGTTTGTGCTCGCGTATGCATTTGATTCTGATCTTCTCCCTCCGGTTCGCCCTCGCGCTCTGTCCTACATCGTTTCAGTCCAATCGAAACCCCAAACAGCTTCGGAACCTCTGCTTCCGCCGTGTTCGCCATCGCGCACGGCTCGGAGCCACCTACATGCACGGCCTCATCAGCCGATGAAACATGTTTCGCAGAAAATAGCTCCAGCGCCGCCTTCCCTTCCGGCACCGGCACGGTCCTCGCAGCGCTAGTGGAGGATTCTAACTGCTGGCGACTAAAACCAGAAGCATAATTGGTCATCAAAGCGAGTATGTTATTACACAAACCCTTCAATTGACTCAACTCGTTACTCAGTTGCATGTTCACTTTCCTAAGCCTTTCATTCTCGTCTAACAGCTCGGGCGCAGTGGTGCAACTTGTGGTACGGTGCACTGTATTATTATTATTCCCAGCAATCGGAGATGAGTTCGAGGATAGTACCTGTTCGTCGCCGGAAGTCGTCGGAGACACCGTTCTCACCGCCGGTGCCGCCACAGCCACCGTCACCACATTAGCTGTGACTGCTGCCGGTGCCGCTGCCTGCGGCACCGGCAGTAATTTCCGGCGCTGTATGTCGCGAAGAAGAGCTCTCTCGCCTCGCCGGAAACAGTCGTTGGCGAATTCCCAACGGTCAGGGACAACCTTCCGGAAACCCTGCACACATACAAACACAAACACAGGTTATTCTCATCTGAGAAAATATTAAAAAAATAAACAAAAATAAAAGGAGCTCGCACGCGGTGGTTACATAGGTGTTAAGCTGACGGACGAAACTGGAATAGTTGTTGTGTTTGAAGTACTTTGGAAGCAAATCCCTTGCGAATTCCGCGGGTCGCCAAACGATGAAGCTGGTGCCATCTTCGTTCCAGGAAATTAGGTCATCCGCGGAGGGATCATCGACAAGCTGGTACGTCTTGGTCAGAAACGGCGTCGGAATGGATCTCTGCAACTCCGTCGGCGCTGATTCACCGGTTTGCTCCGCCGGTAATGGCGCCATGATGAAGCTGTCTACCAGATCTGGAACTGAAACCTAGCTACCTAACCGCTTTTCTAAGCTTCAAAGTTTCATTCGTAACTGCCTTCTAAACAAAACTCTAACCGTTTCAATTTGGTGCTTCACTGCTATGCTACAGTTTGTTTAAAAAATGATAACAGAAAGGCTAGAACCTATCCATCTATCCTTAGCCAACCCAGGTTCTTCTTAATATTATCCAATCCAAAAAGAAAATAATATAAATAAGTGAAGAAGAATAACTTGAGATATTATTTGGTTACCTTGATCTATCTCATAAGGTCACTGAGAGGGCATGGAAATTTCTGAGCCAGCGAACGGAGAAGCAGAAAGAGGGTCGGAGCCGGAAAAATGAGCGGTAGGTTGTTGTTGTTTCTAGAAGTTTCGGAGAGGAGACTAAAATGATGGAGAGGATAGGAAAGGAAAAAGGGGGGAGTCCGTGGGTTCGAGAATGAAAGGGAAATTAGAAAAAGAGAAAAAGAGAGGTGGGGCCCACGGAGAAAGAGAAATATTAGTAGAACTAAGAAGGCGCTAGAAGAAAGGGAGAGAGAGCGTGGTTACTTGGTGGAGCTGTGATCCAGTCGCTGCTTCATCCCACCGTTGGTTTTGTTAATTGTTGGTAATCCACTACTACTACTTTCCAGAACCTTCCTAGCCCTTCATTCGTTTCCCATTGTTTTTTTCTTCTGCTCTTTTTAATTTTGTCCAACGTTATCGTGCCTTATCCGATTAACACGTGTGCCAATGCTTATGACCACAGTGGCCCACGTCACGCACTCCCATCCCCCACCTGCATTGTGTTTTCTCTCTACGTTTCAAATCGTCTACACATTTTCTTTTTTCTTTTTAGTGTACTGCAGAACTGCACATGATGTTAATTTTTACTGAAAGAAAATAATACGAAAACCACAAAATTAAATAATTTAATTTTTTTAGATTATATAATAATTTTTATTAAAAAATTTATTGACCTTTTTTAATAAAAAAAATTCGATCATATTTTATTTATTTATAAGATTTAAACTTGTTATCTTATTTAAGAAATCTAAACCAGTATTACTCAAATTAATGATTTATTGATAAATTAAATAATTTAATGAATATTAGCTGTTGGATTCTATAAAAAAATATTGTTGTTGGATTTTTAAACATATCTCTTGTTGTTCAAAAATAATTTGTAAGGAATCCTTTTTTTTATGCCATGGGAAATAATTTATTACTATTTTGAGTAAATTAAAATTAAAGATGATTGTCAAAAAATGAAAAAGTGAAAAGAATAAAATATTCATATAAAATTTAATAACAGAAAATTATATATATATATATATATATATATATATATATATATATATATATATATATTTCCATTGACCACACATCGCGTGAAAAAATAGTTTTGATGAGTGTTTGTCTCACTCGAAAATTAAGGTAGGTCTTCAAATAAATCAAATATTTATTGTAATACTTACAATAAACCGCGAACGATACATCATCTTAAAAACCGTGAACAATACACATAACCGGATTCACAATATTTTTTTTTTTGAAATTTTTAGCACAACGGATAAGGAGATATCATAATCATAACGCAAAAATTGCCAAATAAAAAAAATCATGAAAAGGATTTGAAAAAAATTGCCCAACACTGATGTAGGTGCCAATAGTACCTGTATTAGTATATGATTGTTCAAGTTTTTTGTTGTTGTGTATACATTTTTGTTAGATTTTTTTTTAAACTTTAAGTTTTTTACAACTTAATAGAGAAAGAAAGAGATGGAAAACAAATAATTGATTTAATTGATGATATAGTGTGATAGAAGAAAGATAGATAATAAAGAGAGTATTTAATTGGGTGTTTGAAATTTTTTATTGTCAAAATATAATCATTATTCTTGTTATCAATCTTATGATTCTTTTTATTAATTAATTGCTTAAATTAATTTTTTGGTACCCTAATTTATTATTTAAGTTAGATTTGATCCTTTATTTATATTTATATTTAATTTGTTTTTTTAATTTTTAAAATTGATTCAATTTTGTTTTGTTGTCTAAATTAAATTGATGGTGTTAGGAAATGTTCATTTTGTGGTGGTTTAAAGTGTGATTTTTTAATAGCATTGATAATTGATGATTTCTATAAATAATTTAATATATAATTTATTCCAATTAGTTATTTGTTTTCAAATTGAATTCAACAATAAAATGTCAAATATGTAAATTGATTTTGGTAATATTATTGTAAAAACTTTAAATTTTGGTATCTGAAAAAAGTTGTAATTTTAGACTTAGGTGAATATAAAAAATGTTTTTTTTTTCTCAATCTAAGATTGTGCACAATCACTTGCTAATTAAATGTGTGAAAAAATAGTTGGAATTGTGATTGACACCTTGGTTTAGCATATGAACATTTAATTTGCACATTCTTTCAATCAAATAAATTCAATGGAAACAAATTTGAACGAAGAAAAGTTGGAATTGATATACTATTTATAAATTATTTTTTTATGCCCAACTTTATTTTTGAAATTTTAAACTTTCAAAAATTGCTATACTTTCTTGAAATTAGGAATAAACGGAGTTAAATTATTAATTTCGATATTTTTTTGTTCAGTTAATTTCAATATTATTATTAAATTTCAAGATAATTCTTGATTAGTATATAAATGATTTTTTCTAAAATACTTGATATCCAATCTACTTTATAATTATAAAAATAAAGAAAGTGGAAGGAAAAAAGATTAATAATTCAAAAAATAAAAAAAATAATGGAAAAGTCCATTGTATTGGTCATGTCCTTCAAAAACCATAAGATTAGACTTTTTATATACTTGATTGTATGAATTGTGATTAGGTTTACTGAGAATTTAAATCATTGGAAACGTGAAAGACATAGTTGAAATGTTACAATAAAAAAAATGTATTATTAAGAATAGAGAAGTTCAATTCGAGTTTGAATAAAGTTGAGCTAAGAGTAAAAACTGTATTAAACAATTCTGCTATGTCAAAGGAGTATTACAATTGACTAGCATATCCTGTCTGTCATTCTATGCATCCTTCCAGAGATCTAGCTATGGCTGAAGTATTTGGTCTACGAAGGAATGCAATAAACCCCGTGTTCAGTTTTAAATTATCTAAGCCAATAACACATTCTGCTTCAGGAGAATTTACGATCATTCTCGAAGGTGCTTGGTCACTGTCACCACAGCTTGCCTTCTTGGGTGTCCTTTTCCTTATAATAGAAGGAACATTCTCATAGGTCATTGCTAAGTTTCTTAGCAAAGTTTCTGGGTTGATGTCGCCTGTGTCATTCCTGAGTATAGACGTTGTTGGAGTACAACCGTTATTATATGCACATGCCAATGCCATGTGTGTTTTTGGACTTAGACATTCACTGTATTCATCTACACTATGTGGCATAGTGTTGATTGAGTTGTAATTGCTTCCATTTCCAGCTTGACCTTTCTTCTCACGGTTGGCAGATTTTGAGTAGCACAAATTCAAAAGGGGACTGTCAGATTCATCACCCACATTAAGCTCTGTATCTGAAAAATAAACCTTTTGCCGTTTCAGCGATTTATAGGCCTCATCTGCAACAGTACTGGCAAGAGGTAAACAAACCAGAGAATTATCCAAAAACTGTCTTGAGGCCCTAGGAGTAGGAGTCCCCCTCGATGAAGCAGAGCAAGATTCCTCTCCTGAATCATTTTGAAGAATCAATTTTGTTAGAATGTTATCAACACCGTGATTCAACCAGTGATTCTGCTTGGGAGAAACCATTCCATTGAAACTTTGACCCTCCACTTTAGCCACAACATGTTCTGGCTTTATTTGAGAAGCGCAGAAACCGGAAGAAGCAACTTTTATATCATACCCTAAGGGTGATGCATCCAATTTCTTCTTCATTGAGCAGTTCCAATGATTTTTTATCGCATTGTCAGTCCTGGCTCACCCAAAAGATACAAATAATTATCATGGGTCATTAGATACAGAAAGATTTGGCACTTAAACCAGAAATGCATGTACATTTATCAATGGCTTCAATATTATTGTTCCACTTTTGCTAGCCTACATTGTTTCTCAAAGGAGAGGCGAAATAACATGGACAAGTACGGTCACAATCACAAGAGGGAAACAAAGTGAAGATTTTATGAAGTGAACATTTTAGTCCTTAATGTCAGTGGGAAATCTAGTGAAAAAGAAGTGAGGTGAATGATATTTTGTAAAGTTGGAATTAAATATTTATGACAACACAAAACTAAAGCATGTTGAACAGGATTCAAGTTCAACGTTCATTGAAAAGTATAATTGGCTCAAAATAAACACATATTTTTTTTTTGAAAAACTACAACCAAAATCAAATCATATTAACATGATTAAAATCATATTTTATACATAAATATTGATGAATGTTTTGAAGCCTGCATATTAACATTCAAACAAAATACCTTCCGGGAAGAATCCTTGCAATTTCTGCCCACTTACTGCCATATATTTGGTAATAGTAAGCAAGTATTAGTTCCTCCTCCTCTGTCCATGCATCCTTCTTTACAGTCGGATCAAGATGATTGTGCCACCTGAAATGATACCTAATTAACTACTAGTTCATCTAACGTACTTTATAGGAAACAAAGAAACAATTATATGCCGAATATAAAACCTGAGGTTATCTAACATATGCATAAAAGATAATGAATATGATTCAAATATGTTCTTGATGAGTCAGTAACATGTGCTGAGTTAGACACCAAGCATGAAACTCTAACAGCAAAGGCTACAGAAAATGGTTCGTGATTAGTACATTGTACACAAAAGTTGCCATTGGGTCACAGAAAAATTGATACATCAAATAAGACAACAATGACAAATTCACAGTATACACAAAAATGGCCACTCTAAAATACAAAAAAGGTCTATTGTTGCCTACCTCTCTCGGCATTGCTTTCCAATACGACCTGGCAAGTATTTTGCAATAAAAAACCATCTCTTGATACCATACTTTCTGACCAGTTCAATGAGGCAATCATCTTCCTAAATAGTTTAATGGAGAAGCAGACCACAATCACAATCACCATCAGTCAATGAACACAAATTAGAACATTAAAAAATTATGACAATAGAATATTAGAAGAGCACCTTCTTGGTCCATGAACCCTTTACAAGATCAGGATTTAAAACCTTTTGCCAGCGATGCAAACATTGGACATCAGTTCGCCCAGGGAGGTATGCAGCTGCAAAGGACCAATTTGGCAACCAGGCTAGCTTGAGTTAGCAATGAGCCAAAAAGTATATATTTGTATGAACGAATTCAAAAATGACAGATAGTGTCATTGATAGTATTCCATTAACATTTTTTATCTAAAGTTTTATCTAGCATCTCTTGATATTGCAGAGCAGTGGTAAAAACAATAGGAGCAGTTAAAAAACGTAGACAAAAGCCACTAGTTGGTGAGTTGTGTGAAGTTCTCAACTGGTTGTTATAGCCTTTAAGATAAATTCATTTGATACTTAAACACTAGCAACATGTTGATGAACAAAATAAATATAAAATAATAGTTCAAACTTATACTGATACTGCCACATCTACCTATTTTCTTCCAGTTCCTTCCATTGTGCTTCTTGACCTTCTCACTCAAAAGGTTGTCCTGTTTGTCAGAGACACGTGATTGTAAACTGTAAAGTTAGGGAGCATTAACATGGCAAATTGTAAGCTAATAAAAGAATACTCGGAAAAGATAACTAAAAAATGTGAGGGGGAAAATTGCTAACAGACCTCTTCTTCTGTCCAGCGTCTAGCTCGTGCTTTTGTTGTCCTATTAAATTTGTGCAAAATTAGTGAAGCAATAGAATAATTTTTGCAAGGCATAGGCTATAATTTAAATAGCCTTTGTGGGAAGATGATCTTCCCATGCATGAATCACGTGATTTGAAATTTTGAATAGTGTTTCATTAAGAATCAGTAATAGATAGCATATCCTGAGTTCGAAATGATTAGACAGAGTGTCTTACCCTGCAATGGGGGTTGATTCCTGAAGAAAGGTATCGCTATTGCAATTGGGAGAAGAAAAACTTAAATTGAGTCCATCTGGAAGCGGTGAATCAAAATTGAAATCGTTGAGCTCCTTTTTAACCTCCAACATGACTCTTCTTCTAAATCAAATCCTACAATGCACACGTATGAACATTGAACAATGAGCACAGATAATAATAGTATAGCGACAGACACGATGATAATGGAAAGACCTTGATTTGGCTATCTGCAGGCATGTTATGGAAAGGAAAACAGAAAATGTAATGTGAATAATAAAAAGGAATTAAGAGTATGTGATATCTCTTGGTACCTAATCGAAAGGACTGTGGAAGAAAACCGTGGAGACTATCATGGAATTAGAAACGACTGGCTTGGGCGGTTTTTAAGTAATGACTTCTATAGTGTTAGTGTGCAACGGAAGCAGCTTCAGCTTGTGTGGGACGCTAAACAAATAGACAAAGACGCCTATTTTTTTATTATTTGTTCCAGAGTTAATGGATTGCTTCCGTTGCACTTTTCATATGATTAGTTAATTATTCATGGAAAGTTAGTAGGCCTGGGCCTCATTTTCACAAAGTCATTCATTAACGGGCCATGGTATTCATACTCACTTTTTTATCTTCTTACCTCCACACTCCTTTTGGCAGCAAAAAGAGAAATAAAGTGGACATAAATAAGATACAGAAAAATAGATTAAAAAAAAGGAAAAATTTTAGCTTGGTTAGTTTATAAGAAATAAAAAATAATAATATTGTAAAGTTGTTTGGTTTGGATAGGGCACATTCCTCTCTATGCCAGTCTGATCTAATCAAAGTCAATTGACTAATATGGATTATGGGGTGAGTTTTAACCAAAGGAGAGAGAAATTGGATTAAATATAAAAATATTATTTTACCATTTGTAATTTCTAGTTTATCGATTGTACTTGAATATGATTGTTTTCTATATAATCGATTATGTGCAAACACAACATATTATCAACACATTATCTAGATCCTCAGGCCATACGATGTTTTTCTTTACAATTTGGTCATGCAAATCAAGTTTGATCTTGATATAACAAAAAATATTATCAAGATGATCATTACATGAAGAAGGAAGTCAATCAATTATTTGACTATTATTACTCAAAAATGGAAGATGGACAATTATGCATCATCACAATCGATTATAAACATTGAAGGAGGAAATAAGAGAAAATGTAAAATGATTATGAAAAATAGGATAATCAATTATCAGAGACAAATACCAACTTACCTCGTATAACAAATCCAAGTACAATGACTCGAACAAACCACAACAACACATGGAAGAAACAATTTAGAAAGAGATATATGAGCGAAGTTAGTTTAGTATTACAATACTCAAGGCATACACATCCATTTCGTTGTTATTGGACATGTGTTTCTTGCGCAAGTTTTTTGAGGTAGTGCCCATCATTTTTTATTTTTCCATCATTATCTTTTTCTACCAAACAACTTCATTTATTTCCATCTTTTTTATCCATTTCTACCCTACTTATTTGACACCAAACAAACCGTCAATATTTTTTTTGTTGTTTTATGAAATTTTTATTCTACCCATTCTTTTAATAAATGGAAACTAACTTTCCTTGTGTATCATAATTTACATGAAAGTGGTGCCAATTTTACAACACACAAAGGAGGTTGATTTTTGTTGTGTATTGTAAAGCAATACTTCTTTGCCTCACATTTTTATAAATAGAAATTAGTTTCTATTGAAACTAACATCATAGATGTATACCCATTTTCTTGTTACTTCTCACATGCTTTGTGTGCATGTCTTTTGAGGTATCATGAATTGTCGAAGGGAGTAGGACTAGGGATGGAAATGGGTCAGGTCGTCTATCAGGGGCCTTTGGTCTAACCTGACTTGTTTATTATAAAAGTTAGACTAAGATTTTTTAAAAAATCTTTTTAAATAAAAAGGTCAGACTCAAGCTTTAAAAAAAGTATGTTAAGCCTATGAGACTGACTTATTTAAAAAGGTGAATGATCAATCACTTCAAAAAATCACATTGAAAATCTCATAAAATGATTATTACTTATTTGAAAATATAAGTAAGATGTTGAGATATTTTCTATTTACAAATTGTTTCTTTAATTTTCCTAAATTGATTTAAAGTATTTTGTAAAATTAGATTTTTTTATTAAAATAGGCTTTTTAGTAGGTTCGTAGGCCAAACCAGACTTTTAAATAGGTCATACCAAACCTTAAAAAAAGCTTATGATAGGTAAATAAGTCAGGCCAAACTTTATGTTTTTAAATCAGGCCAACGCTAGGCCTAACCAAGTTTGGCCTATTTCCACCCCTAAGTAGGACCAATTTAAGGATAAAGTAACTAAAATTCAAATTTTAAGTATACTAAAATAATATTTGTTATTAATTTCTATAAAGCAAAAAATATAACATATGTTAAAAAAACTACATATTTAACAAAAAGACTCAAAATATAAATCATTTAAATTAAAAGAATAATTCTTAAAATTTACTTTAGATTTCACTTACCGTACAACCACCTTTGGAGAGAGATGCTAATTTTACAAGCCACAATGTAAAATATTTTTTTTTGTATACTGTAAATCAATGCCTTCTTATTCTCAACTTGTTATACAATGGGCCGTTCTTGTCAAAAGTATTTCTATATGTAAAAACAGTAGTAGGTGGTGTGAAGATCAAACATGAAGTTTCAATAAGCTAGATTGCCTCCAGTACATATAGCCCATGTTTTTATTATGGGCCTCAGTCATGAAACCCAAGCCTCTTCCGCCTGCTTTTAGCGGTGGTACTAGTGGAGGTTCTGTTTGTCTTAGGGGTGTCTATAGGAACAATTGGACTTTTCTAATCTCTTGTATACACGCAAGTAAATAAGCCATGAAATTTCAAAATTCACCAACCTAGAAGATCAGGATGAAAGAAATGTTGAACATTTAAGAATAAGATTTTTCAAGACTTTCGGCCAGTTTTGCTATTGACTTTTATTTTATTTCGTACCTGTATTCAGCATTATTTTTTTCAACCTTCAGCTCTATTAAAAAATCAAATGTGATTTTGGACTTTCAGATTTATTTTACCGCGTCTATCCAGATTAGTTTATTAATTAAGAATGAAAATGACATGTTAATATCATACCTACAACTACATGGAGCAACATGAGACTTCGTGTATGCATTAAGGGCTTGATTTGACCCCAAATCTGTTGCTTCGTGTTTCCACAATTAAACTTGCGAGGGTACATTCTCAGACCATTAATTTTCAGATTATTACATTAATGTAGGAGGATTAAACTCATAAAAAGACAGAACTGAAAAGATATCACTCTTTCTTATTCTAAATACAAAAAATTTAAAAAATAGTTATTAATAACATCAAACTTTTTCGTAAAGTGCCGTTAATTACGTTGTGATGGTTATTTTACAGATGTTAGAGGGCAAACTTTCTTGTGTAAATGATATACGCGCTTTTTTGTACACTCTTAATTTTATGTTATGTTATAATTATTTTAATTATGTCGTACGTAGATAAGCTACTTCTTACGTGTTGAAATTAGTTTGCCATCGGCTGCTCCTATTTCTCGATTGCGTAATTCCATTTTCAAGTGGGTTGATTATATTTCCGATAATCATTCATTGTAATCATAGTTGTCGAATCTGATTATTCAGTTGGGGGAACTATTGAATGAGTGGACCATCATTTAACTGATCTAACATATATTAAAATTATATATATATATATATATATATATATATATTAATATTATTTGTGTAATAAAAATTTGTTCATATTTCAAAATTCAAATTAAAAAAAATTAATATTTTTATAAAAAATTCATTTTTTTATAAATTTAGTGAGACCAGACCAATTCAATCAATTTTAATCCGATCAACTCGAGTTAAGTATATAATTAATTTTAAAGTAGAATCAATCTGATTTTACCAATAAATTTCAATTCAACCTATCAATTTGAACAACTTTTTTTACTTCTTCTCTTCTTAAATCATCTATTTTAGTTGGGTGGAATGCAAAATCATTTTCCTTTTCCTTTTTCGCAGTTGTAGATGAATAAAAGAAAAACACCAAATTCCAAGACCCTTGTATAGTTAAGTTACCCAGCTTTCCACTATCACGGCTCGAACCACGTTTCAAATATATTAACGTGACTTACTTTGCCAAGCATCTATATTTTTCTACATATTCAGTTATTTAGATTTCAAATTGCATGACTATAGTCTTTAAGTCCACAATTTATATCTGCCAAATGACATCACCAGATGAATTTGTCAAAAACGAACCATGTTGCTTCCCCAACATATCAATGCCAAATCAACCCTATAAAAATAATATACACAAACTCACCTCTTACCCTTTTATTCTTCAACAAACGCCAATTAATTTACAATGGCCGTCACGAAAAGCCTCTTCATCTTCCTCTTCATCGCCGTGAGCTGCGTCGCCGCAGCTCAGGCAGCGAACTTCAACATCACAAACAACTGCACCTACACGGTGTGGGCCGCTGCCGTGCCCGGCGGCGGCGCAAGGCTTAACCCTGGCGAATCGTGGAACATCAGCGTGACGAACGGCACAACAGGAGGACGCATCTGGGGTCGAACAAACTGCACCTTCGACAACGCGGGACGCGGGAAGTGCCTCACCGGCGACTGCGAGGGTGTTCTGGAGTGCAACAAAACAGGTACACCTCCGAACACGTTGGTGGAATTCGCGTTGAACCAGTACAACAACCTCGATTTCTACGACATCTCCCTCGTCGACGGTTTCAACGTTCCCCTACAGCTGACGCCGACCTACAACTGCAGTTCTGTGAAATGCGCCGCCGACATCATCGGAGAGTGCCCCACTCAGCTCCAGGTTCCTGGCGGCTGCAACAACCCCTGCACGGTTTTCAATACGACTCAGTACTGTTGTAGCACCGGTGCTGCTGGGTGCGGTCCCACAGATTATTCCAAGTTCTTCAAGGAGAGGTGCCCTGATGCCTACAGTTACCCTATGGATGATGCAACCAGCATGTTCACTTGCATGGGATCCGATTATAGGGTTGTGTTTTGCCCTTAATTAATTCATCATCATCAACTACTTTTTTTTTTCTTTTTTTTTTCCTTCTCTAATTTCGTGATTCTTATTTGTGTTATTGTTGTATACTTTGATATGTGTATTATTTATCACCAAATAAAGAGTTCTTAACTGGGGGCTTAATTTGGGCGCGGATCTCTGCCTGCTGGGATTTCCCAAAATAAGTAATAAACATTTACATAAATTAATTCACATGACTGTAAACTATCTGTTCTTGTTATTAGAGTCCTAGGGTGTTGATTTATGATTCATTACAAAAGAGTCTGATACGTTGGATGATTGATCTAGATTTCGAATGAGGAACTGAATGTTCATTTGTTACTATCCAGTTTTATTTTGAAGGTCAGATTTATGTGCGCATCCGTTAAACACTTTGTAATGGGGTGTAGCAATCCAGCACTGGTTATTATGAATTATTAGATTATACGAACGACTGTATTAGATTTTGACAAATAGCGTTTCTTTGAATGAGCGTAAAATTAATTTTAATGAAATTGATTTAAGTTAAAATTAATTTTAAAACGATGTAATTTATATTTGAATATTTTATTATAAAATCAAGTTAATAATAATATTCGATACAAAATTTTGAATCTAAACATATAAATTATTTAAAGTTAGTTTAATTCATAATCAATTTTAATTTTTTTTCCAACTTAAAATCAAACATTAGAAAATGTATATAAAAATAATTCTGGACTCAATTAATAACGGCAAATAAATCATACATGGTTGAAAATTTAGATGCACAAAATCTTTTAAGTGTCCCTTCTTACATTATTATATTGACAAGACTTTGGCAAACATAATTGAAAATTTGAAAATTGATAGTTGAAAGCTAAAGTTATTAAACTAATTTATTGAATTAAAAGTATTTGATGATTTTTTTTAAAGAGAAAGTATTTGGTAAAATTATTTATTAAAGTAATTGATAAATGTAGAATGATAAAAATAAATATATTTATATACCAAAGTAAATTACATTCCACTATATTGTCCAAACAGGATTTTGATGAAAATTTTAAAATAGAAGAAAATCTAATATCTTTTAAGTTATAAATTGGTTCAATTAACCTATAGAAATAAGTTAAAAACTACTCAAATAAGCTCAGCTATTAAATAAATTTATTTTAATCAAACTAATCTATAAACTATTCAAACCAATTTATAAAAAATATAACTTAGCAAACACTGAAAAGTCACATAGTTTGACGTTTGCACTATCACTCTAATTGATTTGAGTAATGATGCATAAATTATCTTTTATTTTAAACATTTATGAGTATATTTTATTGTTTTATATCTCTTTCATCTTATCATATTTATATTTATTCTTTTTTTTTATTCTCTTTAGGCGTTGGATAACACTGTGAGTGCTTGTCTAACCTTTTTTGGTTGATTTTATTTTTCAGTAGAGTTACTTTTGACCTCGCCAATCTGAACTAATAACAACCTAAAAAAATCCTAGTTTTTATATAGATTATTATTAAAGAGAAATTGTATTCTTATTTAATTAATTTATAACACTAATTTCAGTCAATTAAGTGATAAATAAGAAAATAAAGAGAGAAATATATGATAAGAATAAATTCAAAAATATGTTATGAAAATAACATTGTCTACTATTAATTAATCTATTTAACATGTGGAACAATATTCCATCTTATTGTCGGTCTTTTAATTTTTGGTACAGCGACGCCTTTCTTATTTTCAACTTGTTTGTTTTCTTAAGTGGATTTTTTTTCTCACTATATATATATGAAAAAAAATTATTGTTTTTTATTGTAACAATTAATTTTTTTGACAGCGTTATTTGTAACAACTATCAAAATATGAAAGTTATGTAAAAAATTAAATTACATAATAATTTTTAAAATAATTATAAATAACATTAAATATATAATTAGATAATGAAAATTTGTCAATATCAGTATCACTTGTATGAAAATAACGACAGTCCTTGAATACAAAGTTTACGTATTGAAATCATCTGAAAATAACGACTGTTATTTCGGTGCTTCAATTCGAGTTTTATTTTGTTGAGTAGGTTCTGACTATGCTCCACGTGCCCTTCTACTTCTGGAAAGTGAAGAAAACAATCAACCAAAAATAATTTTAAAAATTAGAATAAAAATAAAATAATTTAAGTTATAAAAATAGATTTATATTTTAAAAAATATATTAATATCTTGTTCCCCCCCTTAAAGTGCAATAAGAATTCATTTATTTTAATGAAATTTAGTTTAATGCAGATGAAATATTTGGAAATTGCCAATGCCATTGGATGGAGAATAAGCTTCGTAGGCCGTTCGGACATATCAAGCCGGCTCTATTCAACTGTGCTGTTTGACTGAATTACATATTCGTGCTGGGGTACTTGTACTGTCCGTTTGGCTAAGCTCAAAATAAAAAGAAGAGAAAGGAATGGAAAGAAAATAAAGGATTGCTTCTCCCTCCGTGGATTGGTTCTGATAAAGATAAGGGAGGAATGATTATATGAGTCTCATCATATCTCAAAATTTGTTTCCGTCCAATTTGGGAAAAAAGGAGAGGAAAATCTTGAATTTACAAGTGAAAGGCCATAAAAGCCCTTGCCCGTAATTACTCTAGAGTCTACACTCTTTTGTGTGTTTGGTTCACAAAAGAAAATAGAAAAAAAGATGATTTTTAGATGTTTGATTAAAGAGAAAATAAAAAAAAAAGAAAAAGTATATTTAATAATCATAAATATTCTTAAATAAAATTATTTGCTAATTATGTAATTTTTAATTATATTACTTATGTTTGCAAATAATTTTATTTAAGAACATATATAATATTTTGTAAATATATTTTTTCTTTCCTTTTATTTTCTATCCAATAAAAAATATGTTTTTTTTTGTTTTTTTTCACTTTCTCTTTAACTAAACATCTAAAAAATCATTTTATTTCTTTGTACGTGAATACTATGTTAAAAAATGATTTTATTTAAATAAATTTATATTTTATGAATCTGTATCCTAAAAAAAGATACTGTTGCGTTTTCTATGCATTTTTAATTAAATAATTTATTTTCATCTTCAATAAAATCAATGCAGTAAAATCACGCAAATTCCTTTTAAACAAAACTCCAATACATACTAAATAGAATTGTCATACAGGGAGATGTATGTAGATGGAGGACAATTTTTTATGTGAGAACGAGGGAAATACTGCAAAATATTAAAACATTTAATTTATATAATCTTTTTAAGAAGTTACATAACCTTTTAACTCATTGCATACCGTTAAATATTCTTGAGCATTTGTATTACTTGTCCCATGTCTTCTCGATAGATATGTTCACTGACCACTGTTCCATAATGTTTTATGGTGATTTTTACGTGTACTTTAGGAGTATCCCACTCAATATAAAGAACACATGTAGTCATTTTGGTATCAACATGAAAATTTAATAGTACTGTAACATATATATATATATGTATATATATATAATACCCTCAATTATATATGCCTAACATTAAAATTTACAACTACCTAATACTTAACATCACTTAATTTTTTGGCGTGATCTTTATCTTCACGAAGACTTGACCAAGATGGATAGCCGCCTCCAAACAATAATCAATGCCAAGCCACTAATTTCCACATATATTAATTTAAAAGTCATGGCTGCCCTCCCTCTCAATCCATAGATAGACCATAAAAGTTCTCTATATAAAGACCATTACCATTCTTCCAATTCACACACACACTTGTACTCTTTAACATCAGGCAAATGGCTTACTTAGCACTGTGCTCTCTACTCACGGTGGCCTTATATTTGGCCACAACACATGCAGCAAACTTCGAGATCGTCAACAATTGCCCCTACACGGTGTGGGCTGCGGCGAGCCCGGGTGGAGGGCGCCGCCTGGACCGCGGACAAACTTGGAACCTCTGGGTGAACCCGGGTACTGCCATGGCCCGCATCTGGGGCCGCACCGGGTGCAACTTCGATGGCAGCGGCCGCGGCCGCTGCCAAACGGGAGACTGCACGGGCGGCCTCAATTGCCAAGGCTGGGGGGTCCCTCCCAACACACTTGCGGAATTCGCGTTGAACCAATTCGGCAACCAGGATTTCTACGACATCTCTTTGGTGGACGGGTTCAACATTCCGATGGACTTCTACCCTCTAAACGGTGGGTGTCACAAAATCAGTTGCACCGCTGATATCAATGGGCAGTGCCCAGGGCCATTAAGGGCACCTGGGGGATGCAACAACCCCTGTACTGTGTTTAAGACGAATGAGTATTGCTGCACCAATGGGCAAGGAAGCTGTGGGCCCACAAACTACTCAAGGTTCTTCAAGGATAGGTGCCATGATTCTTATAGTTACCCTCAGGATGATCCAACAAGTACTTTTACGTGTCCCGCTGGTTCTAACTACAAGGTCGTCTTCTGTCCATTGGGAGAACCTCATGTTACTCTTCAGATGCCTTCTAGTACCGCCCACCAGTAAATAAATCTACCATATATACCTCTAATTCCTTCGATGGGCCTACGAGGAAATGAAGTTTTTGTTAGAACTTCATTTATATATGATGTTAATCAATAAACTCGGACTTCGCTTCTGTTTAATTTTCTGTGAATTGTATCACCAAAATGAAATCATGGAGTAAAATGACTTCTGTCAGTTTGTGGGAGATCTCTATAATTCGACTTCTAATTTACTTTTGTGTTGCTGAGGAGTACTGTCATACTCTCGAAAAATTATGATCGATCAGATGTTGTTTCTGACTACCATATTCATGCTCTCAATGTCTCGTTGAATCCGTATGTCACTTATATTTAAGTTTTTTAATTTATAAGAAATAGTTAATAGTTAATAACATTTAATTATATGTCGCTTAGAAATTATTTAGGATTATGATGATCATGATATCTAATAATTTTTTTTATCGCGCTTAAATTATGTTGAGAATACGTTGAAAACTACAATATGAGTACATTAATAATAATTTTAATAAATTTTTTTTTCTTTAATTCCTTCATAAAGTTATCACTTGCCTTTTCTCAGCAGCATGTGACAAAGGTATTTTAAATCAATAAAGTGATATTAATAATTTTTATAGAGAAAAATTACGTTAATATTATGCTCTTTTTTTTTTACAGATATGAGTACTTTGTTGAAAATTATAACAACTTAATAATTTCCCTTATCCTTTAACGTACAATTACATTTTTTTTCTAATTAGATGATGAACATTAATTATGGGTTTGAGTGTGATTTGTGTTAGAATACTTGGGAGCAGATCCTTTGCAGTGACAAAATCATTGCATCAGATCCTATTGTTTTAATTTAATATATCTTATAAATAGAATACATTTAGTTATCATGTGAGGTTTAAAAAATTAAACAGTTGTATAAAGAAGCAGCCGAATCATGAGAATTAATAAATGAAGAGGATGCACTTCCTAAAGAATTCAACACGTTACAGCTAAAAACAAAAAAAAAAAGATTATTTTTTTAAGGTACAAATAATACCATGTTATACCGTCATGGATACCAAGCTGAAGTATTAATTAGAGTGGATCGATCATAATCGTAATAAAGGTAACTACCAAACAATTAGAGAATTCATTTGATTCTGACATACACCATGCGAGTGCCAGGTCATGTGTTTTTACTTTTTAGGATATCATCCAACAATGAAAGAATTGTCCCCTTCAAATTAATATATAATATAAAGCAACAAATATCTTTGGGTTGTATAAAATTTAAAAAGTATTAATTTTGTTTTTTTATAAAAAATTGCATTAATTTATTTTTTGTAAAAATAAAATATATTTTTGCTGATTTTCAATGATAATCTTGTTAGACATTAATTTTTGTATTAATTTGATTTCTATAAAAATAAAACATATTTTGGTTGATTCTCAATGATAATCCTATTAGATATTAATATAATGTGTTTAACAAATTTACACATGTAATTAGGTTAAAAATGAATTCAAAATTTTGCAACGGCTAAATTCTACAAAAATGAATTAAATAATTGTTTGCGACTAAAATTTCCAAAAAATTACAATTTTTTGTCACTTTCTTTGATAATTTTCTCATACTTTCTAATGAGCACAGAGGAAAGGTGAAAAAACAATAAATTTTGATATTTTTTTGAATGTGCTTTGAAAAGTAAATAGAAAAAATAATTAAATTTATTAATTATATTAGTCAAATAAAATTACTACTAAGGATCAATACTTTTAAAGAGACTAAATTAATAAAAAAATTATAAAAATAAAACTAATATTTTTCAAATTTTATAATAGCTCGTAAGAGTTTTATCTTCATATTATATATTATTTTGAAGGGACAAATCTTTCATTGTTGGATGATACCCTAAAAAGTAAAAATACATGACCTCGCACTCACATGGTGTATGTCCGAATGAAATGAATGGGCACGAGACGTGGGCTCAAAGATGGTGCAAATTGCAATATTGTCCTTATGGGCGATAACCAATTATGATGTTTGGCTATGGCTGGGGTACGTCATTTTCGAATTAACTTTTTTTTAATGATGGGTATCCATCATAAGGGTTCAGGAAGACTAGTGTGGATTGCTTAGGATTATAATTGTCTCTAGACGTTTGAAACTTTGAATTCAATGAATGAGAACGAGGATGCTTTTTTGGCGTGGAAGGAGACTATATATTAATACAGTTTGCACCTAATTTATTGTTTGCATAACATCATGTTCATCATTAATGAGAATGATCACAGTACAGATTTCCGTTTTAGTTACAATCTTTTACTATTTTCTGCAGAGAATTTTAATTTTTTGAACATCTACCTTCTCGTACAAGTTATTTTATATATTTTTTATCACATCGTCCATCACTTCTTTTAAAACTTTTTTCTTCTGTTTACCTTTCTCTCCCTCCATCCTAAAAAAACATTATCGTTCTAAAAAAGTAAGCACCATATGTTTGATATTATATATATATATATATACACACACCAAAATATAAATATAATATCATAGAAACTTTTAATATTATTTTTAATTAAAATATTCCATTTTATTCATATACACACAAAAAAAAAAACATCAGAAGTTGGTTTAATTTATTGATATAAAAAACTTCAATTTCGATTAAAAAGTAACATCTAACGTGCTTATAACATGGTAACCAATGTTTTTGTCTTATAAAAAACTAAATTAAATACGTAACATTAATAAATTAAGTCATTATTGAATATATGAATTAATTGGTATGAGATTGTTGTCTTAAATTGTAGAGTCACTTTTTTTTTCTTTCCTTTATTCAATTATGCATGGAGGGTTGCATACTTCTTTTTTTTTTCTCGAGATCTATGACTAGACTCGTGGTTAATTTCTTTTGTGCCAAGTTTTATGGCCAAGTTCTTGATTGATTCCTTTAGACTGAGTTTTATGGTCAGAGTGGTCAATTTGTTTCCCGCCAAACTCACGAACGACTTCTTTTAGGCCTAGCTCGTGGTCAATTCCTTTGGCCCAATCTCAGATGATATGTTTTATACAACAATCAAAAATCAAGGTACGGAATTACGATCCCTTGAAATGACACTACTCCCATGGTATAGGGAGCCACTCTCGTGGTATGAGAAACCAACCCCACAATAACAACCACAATAATAGGAGATCATTCATCAATCTTACTAGTATATAAATGCTCTTCTTGGAACCTTAGAAGGCAGAACACAATTTTTGGATATACTCTTTGGTTATAGGCCATTTTTGAGCCGTCATCTAGAGATGACTTGTAACCGAAACATTTACATACATGATTTACGATAAGTGCAAAAAAAAATGTTATCAACACATGTATTATTTATTTTTACAATATAAAGTTGAAATATTGTATATTTGATATTATCATGCTATGTTAGTTATAAAGTAATTAATATTTTTTATATATTTAAGTAGACTCTCTAGTTTATGGTACTTAACAATCTAAACCTTATTTACCGCATAAATTTGAACACTGATTGTTAGCAATAATTAACGTTACGTTTCCCATATAGGTTTGATGCTACTAGTTCCAAGTTGTTACTTTCTTTTCTGGACTGGTCTAAAAATCGTCCGCACTTACCCTCTTGAAATTGACACCCGGAGTTCTATTCGATTTGATAAATTATGTTTTCACAGGTATTTGAAATCACAAACATTTTCACGAAGTTAACACCTAGATGTTCTCAGCAGACAATACAAAACATTAAACCAGAGCTTCTGTTCAGAATAATTCACAAATGTCACCAGAAAGATGAAAGGATGCATCATGACATTGATTTAGCTGTCTAGACTAGTACATTCAGCTATTAATATTTATCCAGGGCTAGCCACCAATGTTTTTCGAATTCACCTTCTCTGAAAATGATTACTATACTGAAAGTATTGTTTTTGAGGAGCAACCCCCGAGAAACCATGTAGGCTCAATGATGACTGTTGCCCTGGCTTGGACTTCTGTCCTATATCATTGTGAAATGAGATACCACTACGAGAGATGCTAGGAATTCCAATTCCGTCACCGTCACAGTCGAGCCACCAACTCTTTGGTCACGGCATTCACAGGTTCCTGGAATCTTCCTTGAATTGCTATATTTTCCTCTACTGGTATTGCACCTGTAAGAGTCTTAAAGGCAAATTCTAGGCATGGGTCTGACCAAGAATCCATAAATGGAACACAAAATGGTCTTTCAAAATTATCATGGTTCATGTTTCAGGTTGTGGCTCTTCTTCAAGTATTGTTTTGTTTATATCAATTTCTCTTGCGTTCCTAGGTTCAATACGTTGAGATTCTCTTCCATTAAAATTCCTGGTTATACTGTCTTCATCCTTGTAAGACTCTCTAGTTGCAAATTTAGGATCATTTCCACAGAATGTGGAGTAGTGTCAAGTGTCAACTCGGACTGGTCCAGGATTTGTTCGATGGCTTGCAAACAGAACTAAACTCTTTCTTGGTCTGGGATTGGTTGGGGTTATCAAGTAATTCCTTATTTGCTGAGGCATTAACATCAGGAGTCATAACAGGCAAAATGCCAGCATGAGCAGTGGCAGTGGGAGCATCAACTAGCAAAGCACCAGAAAGAGTCTCAATTTCAAATTCTAGGCACGGATCTGACCAGTCCCCAAAAGGTGTGGGGAACTGTGGATCTGATCTGTCATCATCAACATTTTCAGCTTCAAGCCTCTGCAGTTGTTCACTGGGAACAGTTTGGGGATCATATCACTTGTCACTCTTGCTTGATGATTCACCACATAATGTTTTCAACCTGTCAGATGCCTGCACAACAAGCTTGGATTCTTCCCGGGCATGAAGATGTCCAGACACTCCACTAGTTAAAATCTCAGTAGTAGCTGGCTTGTCATTGCACAATTTTGTAGTGGCATATTAAATAGCTTTTTCAATAGGCAGTACCTCGGGTTCATGGCCAGCAAGTCGTTGTGACAACCGCTTAGGCATTGTAAGCTCTTTCTTGTTCTTGGATTTCTTTGAATTTACACGAGTTTTTGTCATTGCTGCTTCCTGTAACATCCTCAGCCAACTTATTTTTGGGAGATATATCAGTTTCAGAAATCCTAGCATGTCCATTATCAACTGAATCCTCAACTGGTGACAATAAGAAAAAAAAATGGAAGCTGCCAGTTTGATAATAAAGTTTACAACAAAAGAAGGATGAAAAGAAAACTAAAGATGAGAGATATAGAGATACAAACATTGCTTTTGCATATCTTTTCCTTCTTGGAAGTGTGTCTGTTGCTGTTTACAGTCTCAAGATATCGTAACACCTCTGGTTTGGAGTAGAATTTCTGTTCACTTGGAGCAATGTAACACTGCAACAAGAAACACAGATTTATAGTATGATAAGATGTATTATTAAGTATTAACTGCAACCAACAAATACATAACACACTCATCGAGATATTTTACTAATAATTTTTACTCTAGCATTTTAAAAATAATTAGTAGAGGAGAATGCAAGTATAAAACAAAGGATAAAGCCATGTTACGGTTATGTCATTAATATGCAAAATATTTAATACTGTAACAACCGATCAAGAGAAAATAAAATACCAAGAGGTACAGAATCACATGTTCACATTAATTAAAGAGTATAGTTTTTACAGTTTTACCAATGAACATAACTGTTATAAATATTTTGAATATAGTCTTGAAATACATGTCCCAAAAAACCAACTCAAACCAATACAAGACAACAGATCAAAAGCCAGACAGATCAAGAGAACAAAATTACAGTGACCCACATGCTAATAGCCACACTTGAAATTACGAATCAAGTGCATATTCTATACATATTTGTGGGTGATTCTGTGATGTTCCAGCCATGAACAACCCAAGCATTGAGCATTTAGCTAAGGGTCCATTGGACTGCCTGCTAATATCATGATTCAGATTTCCAAGAATCCCACTACAGAAGCTTGTACGGAAATATTTGTTTGTGTTTCAAATTTGGATACCCGAGAAGTGATGCAGTTTATAGATTTATACTGGCAATTATATATTGCTAGCAGGGTTATCTCCTAACTAACAACAAGCTGACATTTATGGAAGAACAAGAACATACTGCAGGCAAATAAAAGAATAAAAAATACATACAAAAGGATAGAAGATGGCTTAATTAAATTTTCCAAGGTCTGTAACAGTAATATTCACATCATTACTCAAAGAGACTTTGTCTAGCACCTTATACCCATGACCCATATTTTCACCACTTTTTCGAGTTTCCTGAAGTCCACATTCCAGCCACCAGGTAACCATTTAGGATGTTCATTTGATTTCTCTATAGCCTGAAATTGTCAAACATCAACAAGTGGTAAGTGATAATAATTTAGCTAAAATGGGGAAAACAACATTCAAAAACGAAAACCAATAAATAAATGAAACTTTGCACTCACCTGTTTAGAATTGCCTATTGTGCTACTGCTGATATGTGTATTGGTTGCTTCGAACTTCTCATGTCGGGGTTTTCCCATTTTCAGAAGGAAGGTGATGTTATTTAAGAGAATCTTTCAGCTTAGTTTCAAATTTGTGTCAGCTGTCAAAGCCCAAAATTTCTTCCTTGTTTCCATTATTTATTACAAGTTATTCCCTCTCCCGACAAAACCAAAAAAGTTCATTCTAACTTGGTTCATTTTACCAAGGAGGACACAGTATCAGCACATGTATTAGAAGCTGTGACTTGACCTCCAATACAAGATAGAAGTTACCACCCGGTATTACATTTCTGAAATGAAAAGGCAGTCATATTACTAAAATGCACTAGAGAAGGAAGATTGGATAAAATACAATCAAGTGGCATCTGAACATAGAGACACATTAAATAGATGAGATTATGAAACAAATACCTTAATATGTTTATATCATTGTCCAATGTTCCCTACTATTTTGTTCAGAAAGTAATTAACTTCACATAC
>CM023941.1:39592936-39613414 GCA_013407115.1 Glycine latifolia
TGTTGGATAAGTTCCGTTTTAATGCTGGCCCAAATCCCCATGTGGTGAAAATGGGAATGTTTGACTTGGGCCCAATTCCCAAGGTCAAACCTCGGCCCATTCCGTTTAGGGAATGCAGAATCCCTAAACCTAATTCCCTCTCTATAAATGCATCATTTATAGATGGAGGAGGCAGACCTTGAAGACATTGAATTGGCAGACCACAGAGAAGAGAGTGCAGTTGAGAGTGTCTCCTGTGAGTGTCTCTGTGAGTGTTTCTCCGGCATTAGGCTGTAGAGAGAGAGAGAGCTCCCTCCATAGTTGGTGAGGTTGAGTGTTTACTCCGGCGTGTGGCCGTGGAGTGTTTGTAACCATTATTGTGACAGTGGAGATTTCTGGACAAGGTCCCGTGGGTTTTCCTCTCTGAGGTTTTCTCCCACGTAAAACCATTTGTGTGTGTGTTTATCTCTTGTTCTTCCCTTTCGCTTCAGATTTACGTTTCCGCATTTGTTACTGTTTGATTGATTCTGGGTGGAGTCTGTAACTCCCCAGAAGAAGGCCGAGTTGGTGGAGAAAGGTGACGCGCACCACCGAGTTCTCCCAACAAAGTGGTATCAGAGCTCCGGGTTCGACGGGCTCTGACGAAAGGAAGAAGACAAGATGGAGACCAGTACCAGTGGAGGTATCGCCCATGACGGGGATATGTTTAAGTTGACTGCCGACAACTTTACATACTGGAGGCCGATGATGGAAGATCATCTGTATTGCAAGGACTTGTATGATCCGATTGTTATGAAGGAAAAGCCTACAGGCAAGTCGGACAAGGAGTGGGAAATCCTGAGTCGGAAGGCGGTGGCCATGATCAGGAAGTATATTGACAAGTCTCTGTTCGAGCACGTGTCCGAGTTCACCAATGCCTTCGAATTGTGGAACAAGTTGGAGTCCATGATTCAGAAGAAGACTCCGAGAAACAAGGCACATCTCGTCCGCCGGCTGGTGAAGCTGGAGTACACGGAAGGGATGAGCATGATCGAGCACCTCAACACGTACAAAGGTATCGTGAACCAGTTGTCCAAGGCCGAGATGAAAATTGACAACGAGATGCAGGCTTTGCTGTTGCTGAGTTCATTGCCAGAGAGTTGGGATACCCTGGTAGTGACGTTAAGCAACTCGGCCCCTGAAGGGAAACTGGAGATGGATGTCGTGACCGACAGCCTCCTGAATGAAGAAGCCAGGAGGAGAGAACGGGGTGTATCCAGCACGTTTGATGCCAACGTGGCTGAAAGGAGTAAGTCCGATTTCCGAGCTCGAGGGAAGAGCCGAGGTCGTGAGAGGCGGGATAAGTCCCGAGATCGGTCAAGACCGAGGAGTGAACTGAAGTGCTTCTACTGTGGGAAGCCCGGGCACAAGAAAGCTGACTGCTGGACTTTGAAGAAAGATGAGCAGAATGGGTCTGTGAAGTCAGACCAGAGTTCACAGAAGAAGAGCACCACGGCCGTAGTCGCCAGTGCCAATGCTGAAGTGTTCCTCCTGAGAGAGGATGACTCTGTGAACGTAGCCTTCGATGACTGTACCTGGATTGTGGATTCAGGAGCTTCTTTCCATGTGACCCCGCACAGAAGGTTCTTCTCCTCCTACCGGAGTGGAGATTGTGGAGCTGTGAAGATGGGGAATCAGGTAACCAGCAAGATCGTCGGTATTGGCGATGTGACGCTGACCTCTGAAGTAGGATGCCGGATCGTGCTGAAGGACGTGAGGCATGTACCTGATATGCGGCTAAATCTGATCTCGGTTGGAAGGTTGGATGATGCCGGGCTTGTAAACAGCTTTGAGGGCTGTAGATGGAAGTTGGCCAAGAACAATTTGGTGATGGCCAGAGGAAAGAAGGAAGGCTCCTTGTATGTGATGCAAGGGAGGATGTGTGGCGGTGAGGCCAACACGATTTTTGATGGTTCAAGTCTGGAGCTTTGGCATAAGCGTCTCGGCCATATGAGCGAGAAAGGACTTGAAATTCTGGAGAAGAAAGAGCTATTGACCGGGTTGAAGGGCCAAGTGCTGGAGAGCTGCTCGCACTGCCTAGCTGGAAAGCAGCACCGGGTTTCATTTGTGAGACCGGATCAACCGAGGAGACGGAGGCACATACTTGACCTCGTCCATACTGACGTCTGCTCCATGACGGAGAGATCGCTTGGAGGCGCGCAGTATTTTGTCTCTTTCATTGATGACCACTCCCGCAGAGTGTGGGTGTACCTTATGAAGACTAAGGGCCAGGTTCTCCAATGCTTTAAAGAGTTCCACGCAATGGTGGAGAGGGAGACTGGAAAGAAATTGAAGGTGGTCAGATCAGATAACGGCGGAGAGTACAGGGGTCCTTTTGAGGCTTACTGCAGAGAGGCCGGGATCCGACTGGAGAAGACGCCCCCCAAGACACCTCAGCTGAACGGGCTAGCTGAGAGGATGAACCGGACTATCGAGGAGAAGGTCCGAAGTATGCTTTCCAACGCAGGGTTGTCGAAAGGATATTGGGGAGAGGCAGTAAGAACAGCGGTCGACTTGATAAATATCTCGCCGTCCCGACCGCTGAATGGAGAGATTCCAGAAGAAATCTGGACAGGTCGGAAGCCGACCTATGAACATCTGAGGGTGTTCGGATGTCGAGCCTTCGTGCACGTCCCTAAAGATGAAAGGGCGAAGCTGGATGCGAAGACGAAGGAGTGCATATACCTCGGTTCGCCGAAGACCGAGTTTGGCTTTAGACTGTGGGATCCAATCAAGAAGCAGATTGTGAGAAGCCGAGATGTAGTCTTCCACGAGGATGAGACCATCCGTGACATCTCGAAGCCCCAAGTCCGGGTTACTGTCCGAGGAGAAGAACCCGTCCCTCAAGAGAATGCAGAAGCAGAGGGAGAAGTCAATGAAGAAATCGCTGAAGGCGATGTTGAAGATGGTGACCAGCAAGATGCCGATGATACCGGAACACGGAATGAAAGTGAAGAGCCGAGTTCCGAGGATGATGAGGAAGAACAGCCGAGATACCCCACGAGAGAGAGAAGACCTTCTACAAGGTATCCACCTGACGAGTATACCGTAATTGCTGAGGAGGGTGAACCCCAGAGTTACGAGGAAGCGGTGGAGAGCGCAGAGAGCGGCGAATGGGAGAAGGCCATGCAGGACGAGATGAAGTCACTGCATGAGAATCAGACGTATGAGCTGACCGAGCTACCCAAGGGGAGGAAAGCTCTGAAGAACAAGTGGGTGTATAAGCTCAAGCAGGAGGAGAACGGCAAGAGGCCGAGATTCAAAGCCCGGATTGTAGTGAAAGGCTGCAACCAGAAAAAGGGGATAGACTTTGATGAGATATTCTCTCCTGTGGTAAAAATGACCTCGGTCCGAACTGTCTTAGCAATGGCAGCAGTTGCCGACCTGGAGGTAGAGCAGATGGATGTTAAGACGGCATTTCTTCACGGTGAGCTGGAGGAAGAAATCTTCATGGAGCAACCAGAAGGGTTCGAAGCTCCGGGATCAGAAGGCATGGTGTGCCGACTGAAGAAGAGTCTCTATGGCTTGAAGCAAGCACCTCGCCAGTGGTACAGGAAGTTTGATTCCTTCATGACCGACCACAGGTTCATGAAGACGGAGGCCGACCACTGTGTTTTTGTGAAGAGGTATGAGACCGGTGACTTCTTGATCTTGCTACTATACGTGGACGACATGCTGATAGTAGGACAAGACAAGGTGAAAATCTCCGCTCTGAAAGAGGCGTTGAGATCATCCTTTGCTATGAAGGACCTCGGTCCAGCAAAGCAGATCCTTGGGATGAAGATCATCCGGGATAGGAAGAAGAAGCTGCTGTGGCTAAGTCAGGAGAAATATGTTGAGAAGATTCTGAAGAGATTCAACATGGACAAAGCCAAGACAGTAAGCACCCCCTTGGCCGGACATTTGAAGCTGAATGAGAGGCAATGTCCGAGGTCTGATGAAGACCGAGAGGAGATGGAGAAGATCCCCTACCAATCTGCAGTCGGAAGTTTGATGTATGCAATGGTTTGCACCCGACCCGACCTGGCGTACGCAGTTGGTATGGTAAGCCGGTATCTTTCGAACCCCGGCAGGGAACACTGGGAAGCAGTGAAGTGGATCTTCAGGTACCTCCGAGGAACGACCAAGCTGTGTCTTCAGTTTGGAGGAAGCAAGGCCGAGCTGCAAGGCTACTCGGATGCTGATCTAGGGGGAGATTCCGACTCAAGGAAGTCGACGACGGGATACTTGATGACCCTAGCTGGAGGGGCGATCTCGTGGCAGTCAAGACTGCAGAAGTGTGTGGCACTATCAACGACAGAGGCCGAGTACATAGCCGCTACCGAGGCGTGCAAAGAGTTGCTGTGGATGAAGAGTTTTCTCCAGGAGCTCGGCCATAGTCAAGAAAAATATGAGCTGAAGTGTGACAACCAGAGCGCCATTCACTTGGCGAGGAACTCGACGTATCACTCCCGCACCAAGCACATTGATGTCAGGTATCACTGGATACGGGATGCGGTGGAGGCCGAGAAGCTCACACTTGGGAAAGTGCACACAAGTCAGAATTGGTCTGACATGATGACGAAGCCGGTGCCAGCAATGAAGTTTGAAGATTGCTGTGAAGGAGCCGGGCTCATGAACTCGGCATGAAGAAGCCGAGGTGAAGAGGCCGAGTTGCAGAGTGAAGATCTCGGACCTCAAGAGTGGAAGACCGGATTTTGCCGGGTTGCCGACTTGCCGCATTGAAAACGGAAGGGGGAGAATTGTTGGATAAGTTCCGTTTTAATGCTGGCCCAAATCCCCATGTGGTGAAAATGGGAATGTTTGACTTGGGCCCAATTCCCAAGGTCAAACCTCGGCCCATTCCGTTTAGGGAATGCAGAATCCCTAAACCTAATTCCCTCTCTATAAATGCATCATTTATAGATGGAGGAGGCAGACCTTGAAGACATTGAATTGGCAGACCACAGAGAAGAGAGTGCAGTTGAGAGTGTCTCCTGTGAGTGTCTCTGTGAGTGTTTCTCCGGCATTAGGCTGTAGAGAGAGAGAGAGCTCCCTCCATAGTTGGTGAGGTTGAGTGTTTACTCCGGCGTGTGGCCGTGGAGTGTTTGTAACCATTATTGTGACAGTGGAGATTTCTGGACAAGGTCCCGTGGGTTTTCCTCTCTGAGGTTTTCTCCCACGTAAAACCATTTGTGTGTGTGTTTATCTCTTGTTCTTCCCTTTCGCTTCAGATTTACGTTTCCGCATTTGTTACTGTTTGATTGATTCTGGGTGGAGTCTGTAACTCCCCAGAAGAAGGCCGAGTTGGTGGAGAAAGGTGACGCGCACCACCGAGTTCTCCCAACACATACAATACAGAGAGCAGTATTTTAAGACAGATTCCCCACTAAATGCAAGATTAATTAAAAAGATTGCACTATGAGTGGCCACAAGTGGAGACAATGAGAAATAAAATAGATAACAGAGCCAGACACAACAATCACAATAGTAAAACCAAATATTTGTTCATCTGATGCACTTTATCGCTACATTTTGCTTTCAAAACAAATTATTACTATGCATGCACCACAAAACAACCAAAACATTAAGAGGATGGTGATTCGTGGATGTTGAGCTCCTCATCCAGATCGTACAATCATAAGATCCATGTTATTTGTTTTTCATCTCAGCTCAAAAAATACGCCCTTGTCCATAGCAGCAAGAGAGTAAGCAGTTTCTGTAACTATGCTTGATTATCTCTCTCTTTTCTCTCCCACACCTAACCTAAGAGAGTGAGCAGTTTCTATAACTATACTTAACCCCCCTCCCCTCCAACACACACACCTCTCTCTCTCTCTCTCTCTCTCTCTCTCTATATATATATATATATATATATATATTTTTAAAAAATCATTACAACTTAAGGACGTGTATGATGTATCACACAGCGATTAAGTGAGTAGAATAGCGAGTAAGAGAAGAAGATTTCCATTCTGCCCATCCATGTTAAAGAAGAATCAGAGAACAAAATTGAATGCGATGTGAAAATTCAAAATCAGGTCGCTGGAAAATAATAATAATTAATTTACTTTGATTAAAAAATAAGTTAATATCATACACTTTTGATAATCTCATTTAAAAATTTTATTTATTTCTTAAAATATCTTTTATGTTTAATTGCACAAAACAAAAAAAAGTTGATGGATAGAAAACTTTAGTAAAATGAAAGTTGTTTATATTTAGTCTATTATACATTAAAAAAATTATATTATCTTTTAGTACAAAGGAAGTAACAGAGAAAATTAAGTGACATGTTTAGTGGTTTTATATCGTCATTTTGTAATCTCTTCAAGTAATTATTACATTACAGATTATGTTAAGCATTTCTCATACTCAACATGCATGTTTGTGTCAATAATGGTCGAATGGTTTCAGACATTGGGAGATTAGTGATTGTTAAATTAAAGGAAGGTAATTAATGGAGGTGAACTAAGCATTAAATCCGGTATCAGAGGTGATAAAGTGAGTCAATTTGTTATGATCCATTTTCAACCTGTCCTAATTGGGGATGAACAATGTCTTTGATTTTATGGTTGAAACTAAAGTTTTATATATCTATTATACTATTTAGGACATAAGATATCTTTTAATTTTCTATGATTTTTTTTTTTAATTTGAGAATAACTTTAGACACATGTCAATTAATGGCAGGAAAATTTTTCCTCTTTTATTCTTCTTCTAACCATTGATTACGAGTGTTAATCTCTCACGCATGTTTCAGTTTTTTTTTCCATTTTTTTTCGCTTTTAAATTTACAAATAAGGTGTTTTAAATAAATTTCTACTAGCATTAAATTTGTATACTAATTCTTGAGGTGATGAAGGGAGTCAATATATTATGACTTACTTTCAATTTGTCCTAAGTAGGACATGACGGGTTGATTTGACAGAAGAATTAGAATGAGAAATATAATTTATCTTATTCAAAACAGGTTAGGCAAAAAAAATAAATAGTTGAATCACCATGATAAATGGGAGACACTAACCAAACTACCATGTTGTTTAAAAAAAAAAACACCAAAATACCACGTGAACAATATTAATTCCAAAGTGTCATGCGGGCTAATTTATTACACGTCTTAACGAATTATGCCAACTGATGCCAGCGGAATAGGTGATCAATAATGGGCAGGTCATATGGCAAACATTACATATTTCACTGAGGGACCAAGCGAAATACGTGGCAACGAGCAAAAAAAAAAAGTCGTTAGGACACATGTCACGCATACATGAATTGATGGTGATATTGATTATATAAACTTTAAATGGTCATAACTTTTGATAGAAATATTTGATCGAAACGTATGATATGTCAAAACGCTTGAAATTAAGAGAAGAAGGCCTGGGCACTGAAGGGGATTTGGTCAACTATTTTTTTTCCAAAAAATGTCTTTAAGTAGGTGAAAATTAGAATTTAGAATTCAATCATTCAAAAAATTCCTTGTTTTCTACTTTTTTAATTATTTTAGTTAATTTAATGCTATTTTTTTAATTATTTCTCTTAATTTTGAGCGTTTTGACATATCGTATGTCTCGATCGGAAATTTCTATCAAAAGTTAGACCATTTGAAGTTTATATAATAAATATCACTACCAATTCATGTATGCGTGACACGTGTTTCAACGACTTTTTTTTCTCGTTGCCACGTATTTTGCTTGGCACCCCAGCGAAATACATAGTGTCTGACACGTGTCCTGCCCATTATTGACTATCTATTTTACTGGACCCTGTAGCGAAATATGTGGTCAACGAATTGACGCCACATCAATTGACATAATTCGCTGGGATGTGTAGAGAATTAGTTGGTGCGGCACTCGAAAATTAATACTGTTAGCTTGTTATTTTGGTGTTTTTTTTTAAACATGATAGTATGATCAATGCCTCCGTAAATGGTCTATTACCTACCAAATTAATCATAAAAATAGATATATATAATATATTATCTCGTCTAATAAGAAATAAATATTTAATTCATTGAAATAAATAAAAATAATTAAATTTAATGTGTAACATCATAATTTTATTTAAAATTATTGATGACATTAAATAATTTAAATGGTGTTTATTTTTCAAAAAATATTTTTTTTCAACTAATGATTATAACTTGCTTTGTTAATAAACCGACAAATATATTCACTTTCATTGAAAACATGTGTATATTTTTAATAGATATCACAATTAATTAATGATAATTTTTTTAATAATTAATACACTTAAAAGTAATCTTATATTTTTATAATTATAATAAAAAATATTATCTTTTGTTTCCTATTTAAATGACCAAAAATAATATTATCTATTAGTCCCATACTCTCATTTTACAATGGGCAATCTCGTTAATTAAGCTCAACAAATTCAATATACAAACCAAGAATGGAAAGGAAATGCCAATATTACTTTGAAAAAAATTATATTTCTCAATATATTACCTCATTTTAATGTAATTTTTTTTTATAATCTTTTAAGACTAAAATATATTTTTAATTTTTATAAATATAAAAATATCCAAAATTTTTGATAATTTTTTTCTCGTAAAATCAAAGTTTGTTACTTTTTTTTATTATCTAAAATTAAGCTCAATTAATTCTCATATTTGCGTATTACGTTCCTTTTTATGTGTCACGGTCTCATAATTAGTTACTCTCTTCTTACTGGGTTTAAACCCCCTAAAAAATGTTAAAAAACCCACAATATTTTGAACACTCATTCTTTGACTTTCTTCATCTTCTTGGAAACTCTCAACCATAGCAAGAAGCTAGAACGAACACACAGAGCATGACAAAGCAAAACAATAAAAAGAAAAAAGAAAGGTAGTGCAGGGGAGTTGCACGCGGAGCCTTGGTGATTGAGAACGAACTCGAGGAGCCAGAACGAACATGCGCGCTCACGAAGCCTTGGGGGTTGGGGTTGGGGTCGGGGTTGGCAGCACGCGATGACAACATGGAGGGTGGCTCGTGCACGTGTTGATGGTGCTGGTTGGTGCGACACATGCGGGGTAGAGGAGGTGGTGCAGGTGCCGGTGCGATGCGGAGTAGGGTGGTTGGTGTCACGATGGTCGAGGGACTATGGTGGTGATGGCACGCACAATAGTGAGGGGGGTGCTGTTTGGGTGTGGGTTTGTGACCTCTCAATGATGAAGGTGGGGATGACATAGGATGGAAATAGGTTTGGTAAGACCAGATTTTGAGAGGCCGAACTTAACCCACATCATTATCATTAATATTAAGTATCATTAATATTAAGTCTGACTTGTTACCGGTTAAAAATAAGTTATTAAGGTTTGAGTCTCCTGCATAAAGACTTAGAAGTCTGTATACAAAGTCTGCTTAAATAATAATAAATAATTAAAAATAATAAATAATATAATAGATATGTTTTTCTTATAAATTATCAAATATGATATTATAAGTTATAGATATGTTTTTCTTAATTATTTATGAGATTTTCAAGATAATTTTTTTAAAGTGATTGATCATCCACTTTCATAATAAAGAAAAATATTTTTTTAAAAATAAATATATTATTTTTAAGTTTTAATATATATATTTATATTAAATAAGTTAATTTGATAGACCTAACATGTTTTTTTTTAAGTTTGAATCTAATCTTTTTATTTAAATAAATTTTTCAGAAAATCTTATTCTGAATTCAGGTCAGACTAAGCTTTAAATATACTGGGTCAAAAATCTGCCCGACCTATTTGTTGGGCTTGTGGTTAATTGAGATTTGAAGAATCTGATAGTTATTTATTTAATGGATCGGAATTATGGGAGTACTGTCTTATTTTTTCTACCAACAGAAAGCCCCAATTAGTATTATGAAGAAAGGGTTAAAAACCTTGTGTGACGTTGTTTTTTGCTTTTATTGCAGTTATTTAACGCGCAAAAATTATTTTTGAAATTTATTTAAAAATTATAGGTTTGGATTTACTCCTAGCGAAAAATTAAACTGATTTTGATTTTGGAAGAATGAAAAAATTACTAAATTTTTTGCAAGAAGAAATTTTAAATATTATCATATTTAGGATGATGAAAAATATATTTTAATAAATTTTTAATTCTTTGAATTCAATCTTAACCCATTAATAATCACGAATTCATGCTAATTGATACACTAATTAATAATTAATGATATTAATTACTATGCATTTAAGTAAAAACCTTCAATTGGCTCTTGGCCATCCTTTTTTACCAAAAATAATAAAAAGAATCCTTCAATACTTAATTTCTTCAATATTCAAAAATCAAAACCGTATTGAACATGGTAGTGTAGGGGTATGACGGTGCGTACGCATACGCATGTGCCGAAATAAAAAGTAGTCTCCTTCTGTCTTCTGGAGGAGAGATATCTGTCTGTCACGGTCATCTCCTCTTTCTCCCTCACCATTCCGTTTAATTCGCTGCGATCACATATTCCTCGATTGCTGCATCTTTTCAATCTTCCTTTTTACTTTACGAAATTCAAAATCACCTCTTTCGATTCGTTTTCCAATTTGGATCGAGAAACAATAAGATATACATCGATTATGCACTTTCCCCTAATAATAGGAAAAGAAGAATAGATACAAATATTAGCGGTGTTGATCGATTTGCAAATCTGAGAGTAAAACCTTGTGCTGCGATTGTTGTTTTTTTGTTTATGTCAGATGGCGTTTCAGGAAAAGCAAAACAGGTTTAAGAGGCAGCCAGAGAAGAGTGCCTCTGCTTCACAAAATGGAAGAACTCCAGCTCCTATCAAATTCTCTAACGATACCGAAAGGCTTCAGCATGTTAATAGCATACGCAAAGCCCCTGTTGGGGCTCAGATGAAGCGTGTTATTGATCTCCTATTTGAGGTATATAATATAATAATTCTTCCATTCCATTATCACAAATCCTTGTGTTATGGTTTATGAATGTTTATTATCGAGGGCATGGATTAATTGGCATGGAGTTATTCTAACTTAATTAGTAGTCTCGAGTTTTAGTAACGAGTATACAAGTGGGTTATACTCAGAACCTATACCTGTGGTTTCTGTATAAGATTAAAAAAAGGCTTAATATTAATATTATGTTGCTGATTAGGAAAAACATGATGTATAATATATGCTTTGCTTTTAGCCTTCTGTAAGTTATTTTGTTCCTGACGATCATTCTGAATTGTAGAGATGCTTAGTGTTTGTGCTTGTGTTTGCTTTACAGACCCGGAAGGCTTTAACGATAGAGCAAATAAATGAAGCGTGTTACGTGGACATGAGAGCTAATAAAGATGTTTTTGAGAGTATGAGGAAAAACCCAAAAGTAAAATATGATGGGGAAAGATTCTCTTATAAGGTAACTTTTATGGAGGCATATATGTGTACTGTACGTACACCTTTATGTGTTCATTTTTATGCTCCTAGTTTGGTTTGTGACATTGGCATTGCTTTTGGTCTATAGTCGAAGCATGCCGTTAGGGACAAAAATCAGCTGCTTTTCCTGGTACGTAAGTTTCCAGAGGGCATTGCTGTTGTTGACCTAAAAGATTCTTACCCGAATGTGATGGAAGACTTGCAGGTAAATTATTTCTGTTAGTTAATTGTTTTGCATGAAAATGAAAAATTCTTGGCATTCATTTTTCGGTAACATTGGTGGAATTTTGATTATAGATATATATGTTCAACTCTCATATTGCCTTGGGCTCTTTGAGCAACTATTGATATCTTACAGATTTGATTTCTTCATGTGCATAGTTAATTTTTGGAAGAATCATGTGTGCCAAAATCACTAATCAGTATAACAGAAGCTCAACTAATCAAATGTTATTGGCAATACCATGGATGAATGTAAAAATCAAATATTTCAGGGGACAAAATAAAACAGTATTAAGTAAAAATTAGTTTAAAAACTAGTTATGCCTACTTGTGGTCTTAGCTCCTTCAAGAAAAGGTGCAAGTCCAAGTGTATTTTGGACCCTTTATTTGTGCTTTCAAGCTCATTCTAAATAGTTTGTCTCATTTGTTTCTTCATTTATTTTAAAATTATACTTGAAAGTTTGGATTTTTCATGCAAGGCAGGTTCATATTATGGATGTCATGAAAAAACTAAGAAGTTATTCAAAGTAACGTTCTTTCTAATTTACACAAACCTTAAATCCTACCTGAAGTTATGCTAGGTCAAAATAACTTGAACCAAAATAGGTTCAAAAGTTGTGTCTACTTTTCATACTTCAAATTTTGAGTATCTTAATTTGAAAGTAATGGCATGGTTGAAAGGTAGAGTGTTCAAATACGGTTCACAGTTCACACTTTCACAGTTTTTAGTCTTTCTGACTCCTTCACCTGCCTTATTTTGTTTTGTCCCTGTTTTTTTTCTTTTTCTTTGAAAGACCATTCTGTTTGTATCTATGCTGCATAGAGGTTTGCATGATAGTGAGATATTAATACAAGAGTGAACTGCTTTAGTATGTTTTTATTGAAAATTTGAAATATGCTAAGAATAGAACTACTTGACAAATTTGATCTGTAACATCTAATACTCAGATGACTTGTGGTGAGAGGTGATTTTTTTAGAGATAGTAAAGAGTCAAAATTTAGTTAAATAATTGGTTTCTCTTGGAAGAAGACATTATAAAGTTATTGGTTTCTAGGCTTTGAAAGCTGCAAGGGAGATTTGGCTGTTATCCAACTTTGACTCTCAGGAGGACATTGCCTACCCAAACGATCCTAAAGTGCTCATCAAGGTGGATGATGACCTAAAACAGCTTTTTCGGGGGATTGAATTGCCACGTGATATGATTGACATAGAGAGGGATCTACAAAAAAATGGAATGAAGCCTGCTACCAACACTGCAAAGAGGAGGAGTGCAGCGCAAATGGAAGGCATTTCATCCAAGCCTAAACCTAAGAAGAAGAAGAATGAAATCACTAAGAGGACCAAGCTGACTAATGCCCATCTTCCGGAGCTTTTTCAGAACTTAAAGTAAACAATTCCTGACTTAAGGAACTCGTGGCAAGTGGTGAATGAATTCACATAGCTTATTTGTTGACATAAAACATGTGGTTAGAATGTTTTCATGTCTTTCAGATGGATATGGCCTTTTTATTGTATTAGCATACTGCTTCTGGTTTTGAGATGTACCCAATAGGATGGAAACGGTGGCCATTGCAAATTCAGGTCACTCCTTCTATCTAGGCTTCTAAAGCAAAAGGGCAAGGATGGTCAGAGTCCATCTTCGGGTTATTTTTCTAAACACTAAACAAAAGGGCAGATGGCGAACCATGTTAGTGAACACAGTCAATTAGCAGAGTGAAAAATATTCATGAGGTTCATCATTTGGGGTTTATTGCTCAGCCTAATTGGATGTTATCACCTTTTGCTGCTTTTTATACACATACAAAGAGTCAAATGCATATTGCATTGCATACCTGAAGTTTGACTCATTTTCACCTTTTAATGCGCCAAAATGATCTATTGCTACATGTAGCAAAAGTGATATAGCAAAAGTAATACTTTTAACTTTTTACAAGAAATTTTCGTTTTTAGCAGCTGTTTCATTTGCTCCAGCACTTTTTTCCCCATCAAATGTATCAATTATTATCAACTATTTCAGCAACAACAGTCCTTGTTCTAGCCAGCTACATCACTTTTCAAACCATTGGACTTGGTCCTTTACAAAAGTCTCGTCCTTCAACCTTTTAAAAGTAGTTTTCATCTCTTTCTCTCTTCATTCGGAGTCTCTTCAGTTGCTTAATTCATGCTTAACACTACCGTAGATTAGGAGGATTAATGAAATATTACAGGCAGTTAATTGCGGTATATGCTGTTTTCTTAAATGGCTAAAAATGACACGGGGTTGCAGTGGTGTGCTTCGTTCGCGAAGTTTAAGAAATGCAGTAACATGTGTATGCCACAAAATCTGTTTTAATTATTATTATTTTTATTTGAGAGTTTGGACAAATGAAAATCTAGTGTGTTCTACCAGTGTTCTCCGGCATTTCCTTGAAGAAAGTATGAGTCGCTAAGCCAAATAGAGTAAAGTATACTTCCATTTTTCGTAGATCAAAGAGTGAAGTGTATTTTCGGAACAAGTTTAGGGTGACACTGCCTTTTAAGGAAACATCAAGAGGGTGGAGTGGAACTTACTTCAGCAAAGTTTATTAATGAACCAAATTTAGGATGTTCAGAGATTGACAACAGTTCAATATAGTAGTATGAACTAAACTTTTTAATTTGATCCATGCAGTGGGATAGGAAACATTCTAAAGAATGAAGTACATTTGAAGTCACCGGCATCAAGATATCAACGTGTCCCCAAAGAACAAATCCTTGTTCCTTCTATTATCGATGATGAAATACACAGCACTTCTGCGGGAATGTCTGCAACCAAAAGCCATCACATAATCAATGGGGAACTTGAGTGAATGTAATGGAATTCAAGAGTATCCTCAAAGAAATCATACAACGACACAAGTGAAGCTCCTAGGCAGGGTAGTGTCTTGTTCTTTGTGGGTAAACTATGGATATGACTGTTGCATTGCATTTTTTCCTTATCGAAGTTTTCTTGAATAGATGATTATAGCTACATTCTCCTTAAACAACTAAGAAAAGCCATATAGAGCAGCATAGGATGAAGGGGTGAGGAAGCATCATGAGTACAGTGAAAACATGATTTATGGTAAAACTCACCATCCACGGTCAGCTAACTAACAGTCAACAGCACAATTCATAAGATTAAATAAGCAAGCAAACAAAAGGTCCCGCACTAGTAGGCATTCACAAACAGTGTGATGTAAAACCTTTTTCAATGGATACACGGCTCTTTTTTGTTTCAGAATGAACCTTTTTCTTAAGCCTGGATAATTAAGGCGGAGAGTCTTCTTGGTTTCTTAGAGTGTGAACAATTAATAGAAAAGGGTGCAAATTAACACAAAATGAATTTGAAGCAAAGATATTTCAAGTAAAGAAGAATGTTTTGTGCAGATAGAGTAGAATATATCCTACGACTGGCTCATTCTAAGGCTGTCAAGCTGATTGAAAATTATGTAACAAGATTAGAGTTAGCCTCAAATCCTGTTCACGAGTCTGGAATTATGTTATGGAAGAGATAAGAGGGATCTTTCACGTCTGGAGTTCTTTGTTGAAGGTATCAGTTTCTTTTTTAAAGAAATTGTTCTCTCCAATTTTCTTAAAATTTTATTTTAATAAAATACATCACTTTTGATTTGAAAACATTGTCTAATAGCGTTTAGATACTATTTTGAGAATTGAAAATGATACATTTTAAAATTAGAGACTAAAACTAATCTTGTTCTCTCTTTATAATCTTAGAAGGATAAAATGTTAAAATTAATATTATTCTCTCTTTATCTCTTATAATTTTGTACATTCATTTTTTAAAAATGTTTTATCGGGACATCACCTATTTTTTTAATTGGAGAAAAATAAATTATTAAATATAATTGAGTAAAAAAAGATCTTGTGGGAACAATTACTTCCACAAGGCTTAACGTGTATCCGCCGGTGTGTGTGTAATGTTTAAATGTAATTATTTAAAGATAAAGTTTGGAAGGCAAGGGAATAGTTATAGTTAAACGAGAATAAAATGTATGTATGTCGAGACAATTTCTTCACTTATTTATACAGAAATCCATGCACTTCAAATCAACTGCTGAGATTTAATTCAAATAGTAAATAGGAAAAACAACACACCAAGCAAAATTTAATTGTATATGTGACAACATATAACCAATCCAGTGAGAATTTGGATAGTAAAAGCTTAGCCACTAAAGCATGCAAAGAATCTCCTTGGCGTATCTCCACGGCTACGAAACTTTGAAGCTGTCTCCTCTAAGTCGATAAATTCTTCCCTCTTCTGAGCCTCAACAACTGCTCTTTTCTCTTCTGCTAACTGGTGGATTTCAGCAACTTTATTCTTCATTTTTTCAACATATTCGGCCTTCTTTTTTTCAAAGTTTTCCTGATAAAAGCATTTTTTTCAAAGTAACATACATGTCAAATAAGTGATAATTTATAAACCAGTCATATTGATGCATTAATTGAACACAAATCTAGTTACAAAGAAGATCCAATTCTCTTGCCAATTGTCTCGGTTAGCTAACAATCACATTGTTCATGCCGAAAAAGATCACCTCAATTTTCTTGAGTTGTGCCTCTACTGAGGCTTTCTTGCTATCCTCCCAAAATCCAACAGCAGAGAGCCTCTTGTATGCCCTATATGATAATTTTACTTTCATCAAACTCAGTTTTCAGTATTGATAATGTAATTAATATTGACACTTATACAAGACTAAAACATATGCATCTTGATCAAAATTACAGCCAACTAAATGGGTAAGTTTTCAACTAAACTAGCTGAGCTAAAGCTCTAGATTATAAATCTCTAGCACATAGCCTCGTGTTAAAGCTCTCAGAACATACACGGTTTATATTCTTAGGGTATTTAACAAACTATGAGATGAGCACTTGCCTGTTCTCTGCTTTTGTCTTTTCACTTTCTTCCCATGCTTTAACTAAAGCCAACCTTTTCTCTGTTACAACTCTTGCAAGCATAGCATCTGGTGAAACAATAAAAAAATATTACATATCTCTTGAGTATTCAATAATTTTGTACTAGATTTTTAGAGAATGACCTTTGTCAAGTGACTCCTCTGTGTCCTTTTTACTAGCTTGATCTGCAACCTCTATGAAAAACATGAAAGAGAAAGTGAATAGGAGTATCATAGAGTATACAAATTCTTGCATGCCTAATGCAAATACTTCTCCATTCATCTAAGTGTAGCAATTATCTTGCCTAAGATATTAGTCGAATTCATTGACGTTGTTTAAAAGATCATCAAATATAGTTGCCGATTGACTTGAGTGTTTTCTGATTTTATTTTCAAAGAAAACAAAAAATAAAAAATAAGAGTGAAAATACATTTGTTTAAAATTTTAAAAAATATTTTTCTGAAAATATTTTAAAAAACAGGCTAAAAATTGAAAAACAACAAATCAACATTTTCGATTCTTTTTGAAGAAATGAAAACGTGATGACATCTTAGAGTATTTTTTTCTTATACATAATTTTTAAATCTTAAAAATTTGAAAATAAAAATTATTTTCAAAAAATAAAAAACAAAAAATAAACACTCAAATAAAACTATCACCTTAATTTTTTTTTCCACATGGAGTTTAATCTAATTATCTAAATTACCACACACATATCACATATCAAAGTATATAATAGAAGCAATAAAAAACACACGAAGTAAATATGTACTGCTTCAAAAAGTCTAAACCAGAAATGTTACATTAGCTAATCCAACTATCAAAGGAAATAGAAAATCTGCCAATAAATAAATTAGCCTTTAAGTTCTTTTCAGTTTTCCAACTTTAGACTTTAGAATACTCTACCACGAAAGATAAATAGAGTTACGTGTCCCTTGAAAGCAAGAATTAACTGCCTTTATCGTAGGATGGAAAACACCAAAGAAACCTTGAAGTTGATTCCGAGGGGAAAAAAAGCATATATGGCAACCAAAATCAGAAAGCAAAAACATACTCAAACATGTACCCTAAAAAAGAAAATCAAACCAGTTAAAATCACAGGTTTAAAAGAAAAGAAACAGAGGAACCTCTGTTTTGTGAACATCAGTGATGACTGAAGAATTTGGTTTCGAATAATAAAGAAAAATATACAGCATGCAATGAAAACTAACTCAATAATAAAAGAAATATATACAACAAACAATTTCTAAATCAAAGAAATTATTCTTCAAACTTTTACTAATTTGGAACCAAACACGTCTAAATAAAGAGAAAGGCAAGAAAGAAAAGAAACAAAAGAGAAAGTTTCATGATCGTCAATTTTGCTTTTCAATCTACGTGATAACCACGAAGTAGAGTTTATGAAAACATTAGCAAGAAGCCGTTTTTACTATTAGAATTTTTTTTATCACAAATGTTATTCTGTTAGTTTTGTTAGAAACGTCTGATGGGGGATTCAAATCCGCGATCTCTCTCTCGTCCCTTCTCTCTTCACCCTTCCCCAACCACTGGGTCAGGGTCAGTCTTACATGTTCCGTTCTTTACAATTTGAATAACCAGAAGAGAAAAAAGAAAGGCATGCATCAACAGAGTTTCTTGCTGTCAACTAAACCATTCATATTTTAATTTTCCTTGCAGGATCAACAGAGTGAGAGACTCACCTTGAGCAGCAGCTGGAGAAGGAGGAGTGACCTTGTCGTTTGGAGGTTCAGGTTTCTCCAATTCTTTTTCCTGAACAGAGGAATTATGCTCTTCGGGAACAGAGTCCACAGAGTGTAGCTCTAGTTCGGTTTTGTTAGACACCTCTTCTCCCATGACAGACAATAAAAAAGGTTCAGTTTTGGAAAGGATGGATGAATATTGGGACTGTTTTAAAGTTTAATATATAACATAGAATAGAACATAGACAAAAGTTGCTCCTCGTTGAAATTTGTAAATAACAAAGTTGTGACAGGGTGGCCTTGCCTTGCACAACAACGTAAGGACGCGGCGAAGTTTCAAGTTTGGGCCCAAACAAAGATGTGCGGATATTCACGGCATTGTTGTGTTTTGTAGTGGTTAGTACCTATGCTATGATGTTATCATGTCTATCATTCATTTGCAAGCTTTCCCTCGTTTTTTCAGCACAACGGCCTTGAGTTCATGAAATGCATTCCATGGTTAATTTTTAATTTTTAATGGATAACACTACTCGTAAATTAGTTTTATAATATAAAAAGAAAAGAGAAAAGAATATTAGATAACACTAATCATTGTGAAGTTTTTTTTTTCAAGTGTGTAATTAACATTTTTTAAAATTATCCTTGACGTTTCGTTAATTTTATGTTTTGTTGTTCTACTGCTTATGTTTTTAATTTAGTTTCAGACATTCATGAATTGACTTAAATTTAATCCCCACAATGTCATTCAGATATGATTCAAGAAGTTGACAACTTAATTCACCCTTAGTATGTTTAAGTTTATCAAATTATTATTCATTTATTTTAAATAAATAATAGAGTTGTTACTTGGTACAAATATTTAATTATTTATTTAATATAAGCGAAGGCAAATATTCACTTAATCTTTGCAGTTTTCATTATTCTAAATTCTTGATGCTTCAAACCAAGTATCGTGTAAGAAACATATTAGAGATATGATAAATCATAAGTTACTTAAATTCTTGACCTTATTTTTTTAAAAAGGCTAGTTTTTTTTATAAATAAATAAAAATTAACTATGTTTTGCATCTCTGCAGTTATAGCACTTTTTATTTTTCATTTTTGTAACTTTTTGTTTTTTCACCCCTACCAGGCTGCAATATTCACTGTCACTTGTTCTAGTCTCCCTTGTAATAGTATAATTATAAACAAAATTACATACTTTGTGTAGAAAGATAGAGAAATAAAAGTGGAGACTAATGACAAAGTTCTTTATATTTATAATGACTAAAAAAATAGTTATATTTTAATTTGTCGTAACATATAAAACAAAAGTTACTGCATTTATATAGACATAAAATATGTTGTTGCTAGCGGCCAATTCACAATGGGAATTAAAACAGATGATAATAGATTAATAGATACATGGACAAAAAATTATAGGAACTAAAAGATAAATCACTATTTATAGAGACCAAAGATATATTAAAATTGAAATCAAAACAAAAACTACACCCGTACGTCGTGGGGTGACACTAAGTGTATTGAATCTAAAGGGGAAAAAAACTTTAATCAATTATATACATGTGAATATCTTATTACTAACTAGTAACAAATTAAAGGTTTTATTAATATCAGTACTTAAAAGTTAATATTAAGTTAACTTTTCTTATACTTGTTATAAATAATGCACAATGGAGACATAATAAATTAAATAAATAAACACACATATTTAATGCAGAGAACTCTTGATAGGAAAAAAATCACGAAAAAAGGAATTTCATTATATCAAAAATTGGTAAGGGAGTTACCAAGAGAGTGATTGCAACACTATTATACGGGTGCATATAAAATCCTAGCCCAAAAGTATAAAGGTCTATAAAACAAATCTCAAAAATATTTCTTTAGTTACTAATTTGATTGCACTGCAATCTTTTTTGGCTGGGTCAAGTTTATTCATGTCACCAACTCTAACAATATACTTTTTTTATTTTTCAATGTAATAAATATATTTTTAATGAAAATCTTTTACTTAAAAACTAGTTTTAAAATTAATGTTAGCAAAATCCATAAACTAATCAGCCTAGCTAGTGATCATTATATAACAATATACAGAGGAATGATAATATATAAAACTCTTATAACTTTGACTCTCTATAGGTTGCTTATAATTTACACCATTTACTTTTGTGCTTTAGCTTCTTTCACTTTTCATCTTACGATACGATGATATGTACATATGACTCTTTCTTCATGTTTTAACGTCGAGTTTATGTCACATTTCCAGAGATGTA
>CM023941.1:39613424-39631553 GCA_013407115.1 Glycine latifolia
TTGATATGTGCCTAGCACATCATGTTTCCAAGCTCAATTAAGCCATCAAATGCATCATTTTATATGATAAATAGCTTCCTTTTGGTATGAATATATCTTATGTGTTTTAATGAGGTGTTTGGGTCTAGAATTGAGATTTAGCAGGTGAAAATAACCATTTTTGGAAGTCCACGCCTCAAGCTTGAAGTCCTACGCTCCAAGCGTGGGTAAGAGCCTTGTTTTGCATTTCTGGCTGGAAGTTCAAGCCCCAGGCGTGGGATCCCACGCCCCAGGCATGGGAAGGTGCCTCCATGTTGTGTTTTCTCTGGATAGCCACGCCCCAGGCGTGGGAACCCACGCCCCAAGCGTGGGATGCTGCAGTTTGTGTAATTTTAGGGTTTTAGAGGGCAAATTGGAAATTTCACTTGCTACCCTATAAATAGGAAACCTTAGCACTGAGAAGAGAGCTCTGGAGCACGAAAATACATCACCAAAGGAGGAGAAGAAGGCTTGGGAGCTTTGCTAGGGTTGGAGTTGAAGGGAAGAGGGTTCTTCCCTCTTCCCTTCCTCTTCTTTCTCATGTATCTGCATTCTTGCTTCTTTTTGGTTGTACACTTGTACCAAGGCCAGCCCTCTGAGGTTTGGTTAGTTTCCTCTTGTAATTAGGGCAAATACTTTGTGTAACTCTCATTTGGAATGGAATGAATGCTATATTTCCTTTATGCTATGTTATTTTGCTGCACTTTGCTTTAATTCCTTCATCTCTCTCTTAGACTTGGCCAATCTCTGTGAGAGCTTAGAGCTAGGGTTCACAATAGACATATTGGGGCTCTAGTCTTGGAACCAAGTGTGGTGACTTGCTAACATCACCTAGACATAGGGATGGGTGCTCGTGGCTTGGGTTCATTTGTGTGTTTGCTTAATGCTTAACTTGCTTAAGATCACTAAGAGATTAGGGTTGGATGGTGAGTTAAAGAACTAAGTGGCGAGACATCCAAGCTTAGTCAATATAAGAAAACACACTAGCTAAATAGGTAGTGTAAATGAATGTTGCAATTAATCCATGAAGAATGCTAGGAATGTTAAGTGTGAGTCCCTAGTTACCTTAGGTTGCGTTTGGTACACCCATTATCCATCTTGTATATAATGTTTTATGTTTATGTTATGTTTAGTTTTCAATTTACTTCGCACAACAACACCTTCCACTAATATCTTGTCATCCAACCTTGAGATACGAATGTATGATTTAATTGGCCAAACAATCCTCGTTGGGAACGACAAATCCCCTTTCTTATCACTCTATTACTTGTACGATCGGTACACTTGCCGTGACGCAACAAGTTTTTGGCGCCGTTGCCGGGGATTGTTTTAGCCAATTTCATTATAACATTTTATCTTTAAGGTTGGATTTATTTTGTTACTAACCTGCTTCCTGAGTTTATACGAGGTACTGCTGACCCGTGAATCCTTGCTAAAAGGAATCCGAAGTTAGCGAAACAAAGGAAGGAAGCAAAGGTGTCTAGTTCCAGACCACCACCAAAAGAAGACCAAGAAGAGGAACTAGATGCTACTGAGAGAAAAGGGAGCGGATAAGAGCCTGAGGGTGAACTCTTGGAGGACATCCCTGTGTTCTGTATCTGTGCCTATTATTGTTTTGTGTTTATTTTGTTTTTGGTTTTTGTTTTTTTTTTTTATGTTTGTTTTCAATGCATAGTAATGTTGCTTGGATAAATCTGGGAATTGGCTTGAATTAGAGTAGTTCAATGTTGTTGTTCTCTGATGATGGTTTTTGTGATTCTGAGATAGCCTCAAATGCCAAATGCTTAAATAGAATGGCATCTTGTGAGAGGTTTTGTTGTGAAATTGTGGTTGAAATCAGTTTTACACTTGTTCTTGCACTGTGACATCGTAGAACTATTTTGTTGAGCACATGGTTAGGCATTATACTCTAATATGATCTATTCTTATTGCCTCAATGTGCTTCAATCAAGGAATCTGTTTTGCTTGCTTTAGTACTGGTGTAAATCATCGTTGAATTCAAGTCTAGGATTTCTCAGCTGAAATTGTGATTGTTCATTGTGGTCTGTGCTCTTGTTGTTTAGCCTTGGATGTTTATGACCATTATCCTGAACTTGAAGTTTCTTGTCATCGGTCATTGTAGTTCCTTGCTTGTTGTTCAATAATTGATATCATCTGGAATGCTTGTATATCTGATTGTTCACAATATGATTTCAACTAAATCTGGGAATGACAACATTGACCTGTGTATGCACACAAGTGTTGATTATGTGGTTGTGTTTTCACTCTTTGTTTTGTTTGATGCCTTCTTGCTTGTCCAACGTATTGCTAGTGCTTATATTGTTAGATGAACTGTTAAGGCATCCCTGGAGTCAATTCTACCCTGATATAGTTTATTCTAAATCTGGGAATTACCATTGTCCACTGATTAGGCCATGAACTGTTTGTGGATTTGTTGAACATATGGTATGTTGGACTTTGGTTTTGACTTTCAGGGCAAGCAAGTTGATGAGTGAAAGAGGAAAACGGAGTTGAGCCCCCACTAGCACCAGATGCCTTATGGCTGAAGAGTAACATTGCTATTGCATTCTATTTATTGTTCTAGTGTTTTATTTATGTTCATTTTGGTTTCTGCATTTTAGGATTATCCTTAGTTTTATTTATCAGTTTTTGTTGATGTTTGCATTGAACCTTGGTACATATTTTGGTATATAGATTAGACTGATGTTCTGTGCTATTTGTATTCTCAATTAACGCCTACCATTTTGTTTCTTTCCATACCTAGAATTAATTATTTGCTGGGGACAACAAATTTTGAATCTGGGAATTGGGAGTATGCGTTAATTGAGGAAATGATGTTGAGAACAAAGGATGTCTGAAATTCTTTTTGTGGTTAAAAATTCTTTTTGTGGATAAGTAATTTACTGTCTAATTCCTAGCATACACTGTAGGAGTACATATTAGACATTTTTGATAAAGCATGACCCAGATTTAACAAAGCTGAAATCAGTGAATAATGATTGAGAATAGGGAAATTGTGATTAGAACATTTGAGAATTACATTGCATGAATAATGATTGGAATCTGGAATTATGGCATGACTGAGTGATTGTAGAATGGATATGATGTTTGATTTTGGCTCAACAAATCTAGCTTGATACTATAGCCTGTGAAAAAATTGAACCTATACAGAAAATTTTTCTTTTTAGAGAGTTCTCACAGTAGTAATACTCTAGAACTTGCCCTGTTTCTCTTTGATGCATGCATACATGATGTGATAAAGGCAATTTTATTCTTTTAAGCTTGAGCCAAATAGCCTTCCCTGGAAATAATGATCCTTTGCTAGCCCTTTGAGCCTGAGACCTAATTGTTCAAGCACCTGATAAAGATATGTAAACCACTATCATAACCTCACCTTGGTTGAGATTGGAATGCAAATATGATTTGGGGATGAAAGAAAAGCATTCAGGTGAAAAGTGTGAAAGAAAAATCAAAAGATGGTCTGAAATGAAATGAAAGAAAAAGGGAAAAGCCCAAAAATGAAAAGGGAAGTGAAAAAGAAAAAGAAAATGCTAAAAAGAGGTAGTGGAATGAAAGGAATGGAAATTTGAATGAATGGAAAAGTGATGATATTTTAATCTCAACATTTGCTTAGTCACTTTCCAAATATATCCACCCTCAAGCCAAGCCAAGTTACAACCTTGAAAGCCCTTTTGATCAAGTGTGCATGTGTTGTGTTTTCTTAGGAAAATTGAGAATATGGTCAAGCCTATGGTAGTGTTATGGCTGTAGAGATTGAGAGTGATCTTGATTGCACCCTAGACACTTGAGTGTAGAGTGAATTTTATCTTGTGAGGGTGTTCAAGCTAGATTGTGTTTGTGATGAAATTGAAAAGCATTGTTGAAGTTCAATACAAAAGCTCAGTCATGTGTAGTAATTTTTGATTCTATGACTCTTTTTGTGATGCTATGATTGAATGTCTGCCCTTGACCCCCTGTTTGAAATCTTTGTGATTGCTGAGGACAGCAATGTTCAAATCTGGGAATTGTTTGATATGTGCCTAGCACATCATGTTTCCAAGCTCAATTAAGCCATCAAATGCATCATTTTATATGATAAATAGCTTCCTTTTGGTATGAATATATCTTATGTGTTTTAATGAGGTGTTTGGGTCTAGAATTGAGATTTAGCAGGTGAAAATAACCATTTTTGGAAGTCCACGCCTCAAGCTTGAAGTCCTACGCTCCAAGCGTGGGTAAGAGCCTTGTTTTGCATTTCTGGCTGGAAGTTCAAGCCCCAGGCGTGGGATCCCACGCCCCAGGCATGGGAAGGTGCCTCCATGTTGTGTTTTCTCTGGATAGCCACGCCCCAGGCGTGGGAACCCACGCCCCAAGCGTGGGATGCTGCAGTTTGTGTAATTTTAGGGTTTTAGAGGGCAAATTGGAAATTTCACTTGCTACCCTATAAATAGGAAACCTTAGCACTGAGAAGAGAGCTCTGGAGCACGAAAATACATCACCAAAGGAGGAGAAGAAGGCTTGGGAGCTTTGCTAGGGTTGGAGTTGAAGGGAAGAGGGTTCTTCCCTCTTCCCTTCCTCTTCTTTCTCATGTATCTGCATTCTTGCTTCTTTTTGGTTGTACACTTGTACCAAGGCCAGCCCTCTGAGGTTTGGTTAGTTTCCTCTTGTAATTAGGGCAAATACTTTGTGTAACTCTCATTTGGAATGGAATGAATGCTATATTTCCTTTATGCTATGTTATTTTGCTGCACTTTGCTTTAATTCCTTCATCTCTCTCTTAGACTTGGCCAATCTCTGTGAGAGCTTAGAGCTAGGGTTCACAATAGACATATTGGGGCTCTAGTCTTGGAACCAAGTGTGGTGACTTGCTAACATCACCTAGACATAGGGATGGGTGCTCGTGGCTTGGGTTCATTTGTGTGTTTGCTTAATGCTTAACTTGCTTAAGATCACTAAGAGATTAGGGTTGGATGGTGAGTTAAAGAACTAAGTGGCGAGACATCCAAGCTTAGTCAATATAAGAAAACACACTAGCTAAATAGGTAGTGTAAATGAATGTTGCAATTAATCCATGAAGAATGCTAGGAATGTTAAGTGTGAGTCCCTAGTTACCTTAGGTTGCGTTTGGTACACCCATTATCCATCTTGTATATAATGTTTTATGTTTATGTTATGTTTAGTTTTCAATTTACTTCGCACAACAACACCTTCCACTAATATCTTGTCATCCAACCTTGAGATACGAATGTATGATTTAATTGGCCAAACAATCCTCGTTGGGAACGACAAATCCCCTTTCTTATCACTCTATTACTTGTACGATCGGTACACTTGCCGTGACGCAACATGTATGGTGTGGACGAAATTTTATATATATGTATAAAGCATGCTGATTTTTAAGCTGCGCAAATTTGTTAGTATCACAGTACGTGCTAATTAAAAATTTATTAATTTTGTTTCTCCTTTACGTGAATTAATTAGCTGCATGTAAATTAAACCAAGAAAAGAGCGAATAGAAGAAAAAATAGATTTATTTTTTCTCGAGTTTGAAAAAGAAAATTCTGAGCATAAGTCTTATCCTAAATTTTCGTTCCCTATCATGAGAAAAAATGTGACCAAAAGGAAGATGGAAAAATGTTTTTTCAGAAGTTATTATTGCAAACAAGCTTCTTTATCAAGCATATATGTGTCTTTAACTTATAATACTTTCTTTTCTCTCATTTTTTCCCCTTCAAATAAAAAAGATAAAGAAAAACAATATTTTCTTCCTTTAATTTTTATAAATAATATAAAAAAATTTATTTTCTCTTTTTTGGTCCACCTTTTTAAATTAACGAAGTGTTAAGTAAAAAAAAAACATAAATCAGCTTTGTATAAAAATCTATACGATCTTTAAATAATCTTGCACCAAACCTTTTTTTTTACAGGATCTTGCACCAAACCTTTACAGTCAATAATAAATCTACTTCATCTGTAGGTTTCTTTAAAAAATACATGGTTTCTATCATTGGGTGTGTTCACCTATTTATTTATTTATTATACGTGTGGGAGGTTGTTAATTTGAATGAGGTTTTAAGTATTAGAAAATCAATTTGGATCAGTCTAAATATAATATTAACTTTGATATAACTCGATTTGATATTTTGTGGTTTTAATTAAATCGATTATTTAGCTTTTTACTTTGTTTTTTTTGGTGACGACAATGTGTATTCTTGGATCAAGCCTTTATTACTAATTAAGTCAAAAGTTATAAATGATGTCAAAGCTATAACTTTATTTCCTTGAAAAATTTATGAGTTGCATTTAATTTAAGGGACTGTCTACGTATGTTATTACAGGTCATTCAGTGATCCCGACGTAAAATTAAAATCAACACATATTAATTGAAACATCAAAATGATCAAATTAATAATAATAAGCATAATAAAATAACTTGTCAAAAGTATCAAATATCTTGTCTCACATGTGATGTATGTGTGGTTCACGCTCCCCACATTGATCTCATTTTTGGATGATGTACGTTCCTGAAGAATATGTTAGAAAAAAAGGCTTGAGAAAAAGGCTGCAACTAAAGCCTCCCAAAACGTTTCACATTCGCATTGGAATATCAACGAAAGAACTACGAACAACAAAGGCATGATGTCCTTCGCTCGTTCTGACCACCATGCTTTCTTACCCTCTAATCCTAAAGCTCAAAGCCTTCTTGCTGATAATCTTTTTATTTGCTTAATTAATAATTTTTACACCTACATTACATTAAATATGGAGAATGGTATGCTATGGTGGACGACACTTTTGCTTGAATGAACATCAACAATTTCCTATTGTAACGCAAATGACTTGTTAGATTTCTGTGTAATTGTGTTGCAGGCCATTTGTGTATTTGTTGTGAAAAATAAGCCTTTTTTTTATTTAAATTTTGGTCAAGAACATTTCTAGCATGCCTATTGCTCAGTAGTAGGTTATTTTCCTTGTATTTTCTTTTAGGTCCTTATGCTTTTTTAGTCTTGGCCACAAACGGCTAAACTGGTCCTGTTATCAACAGAATGTTTGTTGTAAAAGGGAGCCCAATATTCATCACTTGATGGGCTGTGTTATTCCCACTACAGTTTTTACTATGTTCACTCCAAACTTTTCTAATGTCCTTTATGGTCAATAATATGGGATAAGGTGTGAAATATAATGGTATGTGGTAAACTAATGTTCAAATTATCATTAAGAGATGTGCTCGTAATATTTAGTGTCTGGCTATACTTTAAAGAGATTGTCTCAAAGGAAGAAAAAAATTCACACCCTGATTTCTTTGCTTAGACTCGTACTAAAATTCTTACTCTCAAATTAATCACCTATTTTTGCATATATGTGTATTGTTTCGACCTATGGACCACCCTAATCATCCAACATGAAAATTCTATAGTGTGATTAGTCTCTATTTGACCACTTACCACTCCCCCGGCATTAGGGGTGTGCAAAAACTGATTCGTTAAAAAAATTGAACCAAACTGATTTCAAACTGTTTTAATGAATTCAATTTTATATTAAAATAGTCGAATTAGTTCAAAAAATTTATTTTAAACAGAACTGGTTTGAATTAGTTTTAAACCAATTCTAATAACTGAATTGATTTCAAACCATTTTTTTCAACAAAAAAATGATTCAGGTGAATTCTAATTCGATTAACCGAATTGATTTTGTAAAAACAATTCGATTAATCAATCTAATTTTGTAAAATAATAGTTATTTTTTTAAACTAATTCAAATAAAAATTGATTTGATTCAGTTTGATTACAATCCAGTTTGGTTCTAACCTTTTTTTTTTAAGCAGCCCTTACATGAACCATATACTATTTAGAAATAAAAATCGAAGCCAATGTATTTATTTGCAAAATACCTAAAAGTACATCTTACTAACATCTGTGAGTTGAATGAATTCCTTGCCTAAACCCGACACTTGTCTCATCCTCTTTTAATGCGTGATGAGATGCAGAATGTAGATGTAACCCCTAAAAATAAATATTAATTAAAGTAAACAAAGACATAGGATTTCTTTCGTCACGTGAATTCTTTATAAGTTTGTGGCTAAATAATATGTGATGTTTTTTTTTCTTCTTCTTTCCCTTTATCTTTCATTCCCTTTTCTTTGCCTTCACTTTTTTACACTGGATTGGCACGTATCTTTGCATCTATTCTTTCTTTCTTTCACTCTCTTTTGCGCTCCATATGGTGTTTAGCATTAGTGTGGATATGTTTGTACTACGTTCTTAAAATACAAATGAAGTTTTGGAGGAAAATGAAATGGAAGATAATTTTAAAAAAAAATTAAACTAAAACAGTGACGCAATTGTTATAATATTAAATTATAGTTTTAATTTATCATATTATTTCTTTAATTTAAACATTATTAAATTAGAAAACATTATGAAAAAAAAATATGTTCTCCACTCAATCCTACCCTTTTGGAAAGCAAATGTGATATGACTGGTTTTGTGAAAATATTTACACAGCGCTTTAAGCGCACAGACATGTGTTGTGAGTTGTAGTTTTAAGTGTATTCTGGATCATGGATCATCTATGAGGGTGGACCAGCTTCACGTGAGCACCTTCTGTTGTCTCTCATGTCTGTCCTGTATGCACGTACACAAAACAGGTTCATCATTTTAGTGCACCTTGCAGCCTCTCCTCCATATTATTATTCAGCCTTGTCTTTTTCCAACTGAAAGAGAAATAAAGTTGAAGATAAATATTTTCCTAGACTGCATGATCAATCTATAGATTGATTGAGTCAATACGTGGAAGATTTCATTTTATCTCATTGTGGTCACGTTACTGAAAGAGTTAAAGTGAAAGGCCTTAACTTAAAAACTATATTTTCACGAGAGCATTAGCAACCGTAAACCAAAGAAACAGAGATAGCCACTTACTTCTAGGAGATATATTGGTAGGTGGATATTTTTGTTTCCTCGTAAGTGCCACTGCCAAGTTATTATCTTTTTCCACTTTATTAATTAAATTGGAAAAGTTGCACGTGACCGAAAAAATATAATAGTAATTAAGTATCAATAGAGAGGGCGCAAAATTGGGTTAGTGTTTATGAATTTATGTACACACACATATATATATATATATATATATATATAGTTCAGCATTCAGACAAGGAAGTTGTTTACCTAATTTTCATAGTTTAATAGCTCAAGTCGATAGGCAATATTTTAATTAGAAGTTGGAATTCTTGATGGGGAAGAAAAGGATCCAAAAAATAATCAAACTAACTTTGGCATGTGATAAAACCAGTGTTTCACATTTTACAGAATATGATTCTGCGTTCTCTTATGACAGCGAAGAAATTGCTTTAACATTTGTTAGCAGCACGTTGCTACATTTTGTCAGTGGTTCAATTGGATTGTTGTGGTTATTCCATTCAATCTGTAAATGCACTAATGAATTGTTGTGAATATACCTTCCCTGACATGATGGTTAAGCGAGCTATATGATCCTCACGACAAAATTGAACAATGTTAAGCTACTAGCAAATTCATAATCTTTGTCGAAATTAGTTCACATGTCCCATTAGTTCCTACGTAGTAATGCAGTTTGGTGGAAACTGCAAAACCATAAATCCTATTTCAGCCCTTCCCATAATTTCTTTGTTGATTTTTTTCTGAAGTACTCGCTAATAATAAGCCTAAAAAGGTTTCCCTTTTTTTATTAGGTGAAGCTAAATGCTAATTAAGAGTTAAGATGCGAATTAGTGAACCGATAAAATATCAAATTTTCAATCTAATGGAATATTGTTATAAAGTTCAAAAGTGGAAATCATAATGAACAAAGCAGATTACGCTTCATTCTCGTTAAAAATATGCAATGGGACCAACCTGCAGCCCGCGCGCAATGATGCTCCGCAAAATAAACAAATCATTATAAGCTAGCAGCAACATCTTTATGGTTCACACTTTTGTCTCAAAAGATTGACCTATGTCTCCTACAATTAAGTCTTTTTTAATTACCATATATGTTGAATTGTATATCTTGAAACTAGCTAATCACAAAAGCAATTAATCCTTTTCATGGTCGGGCAGTGATTTAGGCTTGATCTGCAGACGAACCCATGATTTATTGTAAAGTTGCTGCTTTGGTACTGGTTGAATTAGACATTTTTACATAGTCTTGGACACCTTGTCAAATTGTTGATACAAAACAGCCAGTATATATGCAGTTAGCCACGAATAACTAACAAAAATATGGGTACAGGGAAAAAAAATGATAAAATAGATAAATAAATAAACTAACCGGAGCCTTCGGTAGAGGTTAATTAACCCTTTTGGTCTCTTTTACAAACTTATTATTAAGATTGATTTATTTCAAAACATATTACTTGTCATGAATCTGTTTTAAAGTTTTAATCAAAGATCGGGTCAAACTGGAAATTTGAAAATGTGGTATGCTAAGTCAGACCAATAATTTTAAATTGTTGTTTCAGGATTTCGGTGTAACAATTTCGAATTGTTGTTTCAAGTTTTCACATGGAAAAAAAGTATACAATAAAAAATTACACAATGTAAAAAATAATAAATTCTATAATAACAAAAAAGTATATAAAAAATTAAATTTTATAATAACAAAAAGTTATATTAAAAATTAAAAAAAAAACACACACGTTTCTAACTAATAATTGAACAAGCAAGATCATTTTGTCGTTTCATATTGAGCAGGACAAGTGTTTCACTAATAATCGAACAAGCAAATACATTTTTCTATTCCAAATGGAATTTGTGACGCCGAGAACAACAATTTCAAATTGCTGTTTTACGTGGATATCACATATCGACTTTTTATTAATTTTTTATTGCAAAAAAATTACGTGAACATGAACCAGGATGTCAAAATTGCTAGTTCACCTGCTCCTTGATAAAAAAAACAAACACATACCAGTAATATGTTTTTGAACTCATCTTAAATATAAATTTATATAAGAGACCCAAAAGGATCAATCATTCTTGACACATTGAGAATATATGTTGTGAAATTTAATGGCTAATTTAAGCTTTAAGAGATGCTATGATTTTGCTTTAAGAGAATATGCTGTGAAATTTAATGGATAATTTAAGCAATAAGCATTCAAAATAAATAAAAAAATGTTTTTAGTAAAAAAATGTAAGATAACATATTCTTATAGTTCCTCAAAAGTAAATCATCTCGTTTTAGTCTTTCATTTATTGAAAGGTGTTGTGTGATTTATGTATAGTTAATGACTTGATATTGTCCCAATTGAAATTCGAAATTTAATATGTTACCTTATAAGAAACTAGCTTATTCCACTGTACGGGTACAAAGCCGGAATTCAGCTGGTTGGGAAACAAAAGCAACTAGCCCAAAAACTGCATACACGTGAAATTGTTGGGCAGAAGAAGAGACAAACGCTGGAGGTCCACGTATGAATAGATTATTAACAGAGTACTTGCACATCAGCTTTATTATTTTCATTTTCAGTGTGTTGACAAATTGAGAGAGGCCAGCCACCAACCAGAGTGAGGGAGATAGGGGACTCTGTTCTGTTACTAAAGGATGCATGGACCCCATTTTAACCTGGCAGTTGAGCAATTTAAAGGTCGTTTTGGTTCTGAATTGTGACTCAAGTAGACGATACAGCCTCTGCTTTTTCTTTTTTCCAATTGGGAATACATGTATATGGTTACGGTATGTTGCTGTGGTTGAGTAGTCTTCCAATCTGGTGGCTAGTGACTGCGAATTCACGCTTTCAAATTGGACTCGTGCGTGGAGACTTTAGTTATTGACTCAAAGTTTACTAGTAACCTCACCTCACACCCTGCGCATTACCAGCTTTAAAGCCAAGTAAATTAAGATCCCAACGAAAGCAACTCCTACTCCTACCTCATCTCACCAGCACCATTCACCTATCCAAGCTTCACTTAATTCGATCGCCCTCCACCTACCTACTTCTTCCGCTTCTCTTCATCAAGTATCCAATTTCACTGTTATTAGTCCATGCACTTTTCGCGGCTTTTATGGCCCGCACCCTAGTTGCAATTGCAATCAGGATTAAAACTTTACCATTATACTCCCCCTCCCCTCCTTTTCATTCATAAGAAAGAAGTTTTTTAGATAATAATAATTTTAGACTGTTAGTTCATTATAACTTTAAAATCACACTAATGTGTATTATGTATTGTCTAATTTTGTCACATCAAATCCAGTTTAATTTTTTATTTTATTTTTTGCAATTAAAGTCTAGGGTCCTTTTTGTAAATTTGTTTTTTTAATTTAATATATTTTAAAAAGACACTTTAATTCCTAATTAATTCATAATTTTCTTAATTCTAAACCTAATCTTTCCTCTCATTGTTGTTGGCAGCTGAGAAGGGGATAGAGGAGGCCTTGAGTTTTGGGGGGTTGCCGCAGGCGGGAGTGGTGGCTGGAGCGGAGGTTTTTGGGATTTTGGTTGCAACGTGGTGGTGAACGGTATTTTGGGAACTAAAGCTCAAAAATCGTGACTCGCGAGTACATAAGTAACGACCAATACATTATTGTTATCCATCAATATCGTAGTATTGAATCGGATATGTTTTGTGTGAAAGTTGATCCATTCACTCTGTAAGACTGTGCCAGCTTTATGCGTGTTATGTTTGTAGCTTTGTGATCATATCATGTGAATGAATCAATGCATCTAGAATAGCATTGTTCCTGTGTATAGAAATCGTTCATTATCATAGTATTTTTTGTTGACTATTAGCCTTAAGGACCATCATACAACGAAAGTATTAAGCATGAGAAGTTCCTGTTCCTCACAAATCATATGATCGTATAGTGATAATTTACTATCGGAATCGCATGTGGCCTTGTATTTTTGAATTATGAGTGCATTATAGGAATAGTTGGAAAAAAAATTCCTCTGCAAGTTGTCGGAGAATAAGTTTTTTTAATCTTGAAATCACTTTATACAAATATACACCTGCACAATTAGTAAGTTTGCATAAAGATAAACGCATATAATCAATTTAAATTTTATTAAGATTACATGGAAGGTAGGGTTATTTGTGAATCGATTCGAATCCTTTTGATAAAATTCAGGATCCAATCCAACAAATTTGATCTGTTCAGTTTTTAGAATTTTTTTTTTGAATCCAACCCAACCCAACTCGTTCATAAATGGTTTAGTTCAATTCGGACCAATGGATTACCCATTTAAATTTGATCTTTTTTTCTTAGAACTACTATTTGATATCATGGTTCATTCAAATATCCAATATAATTAACAAAATATGGTAAATAGTCATTTTCGTCTCTGAATATGTAGAGACCTGACAAATTCGTCCCTGAAAGATGAAAATTCAAATTTTAGTCATTGAAAACAAAAAAAGTGCAAAAAATCTATTCATCCGTTAACTTTAGTCCGTTACCAATGAAATAGTCTACGTGGCATAGAGGGACGAAAATATCACAAAAATGATTGTCAACATGGTTGCAGAATAGATTGGATCAAAATGTCAGTAAATTTTTATTTTACCAAAACATAAGTTTCCATTGGACAAATTTGTCATATCCCAAATTTCTTTTCATTTAAGTGTAAAATACAATTTAGGGTAAATAGTCATTTTCGTCATTGAATGTGTAGAGCGTTGACAAATTCATTCTGGGATATGAAAATTCAAATTTTAGTATATCCATTTACGTGCATTGCAAATTTGCTATAACTATTTGTTTATCTTCTCAGATCATTGGTACATTGTTGAAACATAATAGTATCATAGGATAATTTTGTCAAATGGAAAACTTACTACTAGCGTTTTGGTCCAATCTATTCATCAGTCATGTTGGTAATCATTTTTGTGACATTTTCATCCCTATATGCCACGTAGACTATTTCATTAACGGTAACAGATGAGTGAATTTGTTGCATTTTTTTTCACTTTCAGATACTAAAATTTGAATTCTCATATTTCGAGGACGAATTTGTCAGTGTTTTACACATTCAGAGATAAAAATGACTATTTACACTAATACAATATTATCAAATGTCTGAAAGTAATAAAATTGATTCGTTTAATACCATTAACATAATATTCTAAAATAGACTAATACAAATTATAACAAAATATTCTTTAACGATATTTACTATAATAGTATGAACCACAACTATTTCCTACAAACAAATTTTTGGCAATAAACTTTGGTGCAACCAGATTTGTTGAAACAAATGAACAAAATATAATCCGTTAATATTATAAACATTTGCCGTTTCAACACTTGGACTCTAATATTAACAGTATTTAAAATCAAATCAAACAACTCTAAATTTTTTTATCGGATCTATAAATCTAAACCCATGACTCAACCCGTACATGAACGATTTTGATCGATTCAATTCAATTTTGATCCAAATACATAAATGACCTAACTCAAACTGTTTGAATCGATTTAGATCAATTCAGATTTGCGGGTGACTCATACCCGTGAACACCTCTTAAAGGGAGGTTAAGTTTAGAATTAGAAAGATTATAAATTAATTAGGAATTAAAGTATTTTTTAAAAATACATTAAATTAAAAACAATCATAAAAAATATAAATATCAAATTATAAAAAAATCCTTAGGTTTTAATTGTAAAAACTAAAAATAAAACTTAATTATCTTAATCACATATTATTATATTATTATATGATTAAACAATACATAATATATATCAATATAACTTATTTTAAATTTACACCAAATTAACAACCATAGTTTTATCGGGCTCCAACAAAATTGTATCAAACCCATTACTTAATTCATACTATCTTAATCGTCCACTGCTAGCAGTCGACCATAATGGATTCATTTCACATACCGTGGCTAATGTTAAAGTAAATAATAAAAATAAAATTCTGTTGAAAAATAAAATAAAATATTTTGTAATTGCCTTTTAAGTGATTTAAACTATTGAATGCTCTATGTTGAATGCTTATCTTATAGATAAAAATTATTAGTATGATAAGCTAAAATACGGCTTAGAAAATTGTGGGACCGAAATGAAACCAGATTCGTCCTCTAACATATCGTTCGTCAACCTAATAAATAGTACATCAACTCGCGTAATTTAAATGAAGTCATCAGGCTGGATTCAATGCCATTTATTATTATTTACTTGCTGCCCCCAAAATACTATTGAGTCATTGACTACGGGCTTTAACTTCTCAGTTTTTATTATTTGAATAATATTAAATAATTGATATATATATATATATAAGAGATTAATTTATATATTATTAGTGCAACAAAAAATTATACTGTCAACTAATTAATAATACATTTAAATATGACTTGTAAAAAATATTCTATAAATTGTCAATTTTATTATATATACCAACCTATATTAGATAACGGTGTAGAAAAACATTTGCACTATCAACTCACACTAGTTAAATTATTATGTATAATTATATTCATCTCTTGATTGTTTTATTAATATTTTTTTATACATACATCTAAAAAATATACGTTATTTTATTTTAATTTAAAAATCTTTGATTTCTAGAGAAATTTTTAGAATAAAAAAGTTCTTAATCTTCATCGATAAAAATTAACGTGCGTAAATTTAATTATAATATTAATACCTTGCTAAAATAAAATAGTAATGATTTATGTAATTAAAATAATAAACATTAAATGTTGCAAGATAATAATATTTTATTATCTTTCTTGAATTTAATATAAAAAAATATTAATCGTGTGAAAATTTTATATTGCCCTCTAATCATAAATTGACATATATGATAAAATAATTATTTTTTATAATAATCATTTTTAAAATATATCTAAGATTATCTTTAATTGCTTAACAATATATTCAATTACCTGAAATGCACCACATTAATGTGTCTTGTAATAGTTGTATTACTATATTGGAAGGCTAAATAGTTTTTAATTTCCTTTGCTTCTCACGAATATATTACTTCCTTCTAAAATAAATATTGCCTTAGGTTATTTTATATAAACGAATAAAGGTTAATAAATAAATAAGAAAAAATAATAATCTTATAAAAATTTGTCTTATTAAATCAATAAAAAATAATAATATTAATATCAGATTTAAAAATTAAAATGACATTTATACCGTGGAAAAATTCTTACATAAGCATATCCTAATCCTTGTATGTCAGACACTTTTGTTTTTAACAGCAAAGAAGCATTGTATTAAATTAATGGAAGTACGGAATTGACAAGAACCACACGAGGGATACAAAAGTTAATACAATCGATATTAAATATCAATATTTTACACACTTACATTACTTAATAAATTGCAACTTTTTAAAATATATGAAACTAGCTAATTTAATCATCAAATTAAAGAATCTAATAAAATAGATTGAGTTTATAAAGCTATACGCAAATAAAAAATAAATTCAATACTTTATCACGCTATTTTATTTTGACAGATAATATAATATTTAAAATATAAGTAAATGCCAGTTGCTAAATAACATATCAATTAATGTCGATCTAAATTATGTGAAACTTGGTACATAGGATCAAATAGTTAATTCTTCTAAAAAAGAGAGGATAAAATAGTTAATATCAAATGATTCGATGTTTGAATTGATTAATTTTATATTCTACAAAAGTTATCAAATAATTCAGTCCAGAAAAAAGTTATCAAATAATATAAATATAAAAATTTGACAAATGATGTCAAATAATTATCTCTCTCTCTCTCTTAAAAAATAATTTATATTATGTAGTTGCATACGCATTTAAGTAAGGATTGGTTAGCAATTTTTTTGGATGCATAAAACTGGTTAAATTTTGTTTTAAGAGTCGTTTTCATATTATTATAATAGGAAACACGGAAATTATCGTATTAATTAGACCGTTGGGTTTCTCTTAACCCCAAACCTAACTAATCGTAGACTTCCGCCGCTATCAGCATATTATGACCCACCGATCTCTACAAAGTAAGAAAAATGTTAATTTATGGCCATCTGTGAAAGGGTACCGTTTTTCTAATTCTGTAATTAAACTAAGAAAAATAAGGAAATTATACAATATTACGTACATCTGTGGGTCCATCTAATTCAAGTATTCAACCTTCTAAAATGACCACATAACCTTCTAAAAGATTCCGTTCTGAGTCACAATTTTGTTATCCTACTAACGATTTTTTTTAATTCTTATGAATAAAATAATATACATAAATTATTTCAGACGCATAAAAAAAATTATATACAGATTGGTGATGGATAATTGGCTAATGGCGTTAGCTTTACATAGTTAATTGTTAATTAGGCACTAGCAAGCAGTAAGTATCCCATCTAATGTATTATGTACGAGTGTTTTTTAAACTAAGATAAAACTAAAATAAATTAATTAAAAATTATTTAAAATTACAAGAACATATATAATTTAAATAAATAAAAAATAACATGACTCTTTTTTCTTTTAACATGATTCGGGTTTATCAAAAGGAATTATCATTCTACAAAAAGTACTAAATCATGTTTTGAATCTTATTAAAAGAAGTGTCCATAAATAATGATTGACCATGCTTTTATAAATCTGTTTTTCATATGGAAAATAAATGTTAAAAATTTAAAGAAATTAATTTAAAAGTATACGAAATGTGAAATTTGAGGGAAAAAAAGACAATTTGCCATTTATACCAGTATTAATTAAAAAACACCACTTTATCGTGGGTTTTTCTTATTTTTATTTTGTTAAAAATCATGACATTCATTTTTGTTAGATATATTTCTTATTTTTGTTTGTTTGAAACCATGAAATTCATTTTTGTGAGATATACTAGTACTATTCTTATTATTACTAGTGGAAAGGAAGCACTGTCGAGCCTGTCTTTTATTTTTCGGCTAAGAGGTTAATTAATTGCGTATATATAAGACATTTAAAATAATCATAATATGTTAGGCGAATTTTAAATAATGTACAAATATACTATTTATCTATTAAAAATAAAGAATATATATTTAGTGAGAATAGTAGGTGTTTAGTGCATTTTTATTTTTTAAAGAGAATAGTATATCACTACGAAAAGATATATATATATATATATATATATATATATATATATATATATATATATATATATATATAAAGGTAT